>BQNB010111506.1:0-22338 GCA_026074375.1 Tanacetum coccineum | reverse complement strand
AATAAGGCCATGTCCATTATAAGAGGATGCAAGATATGTCTAAGGATGGGTTAATTCCAGCTTTTGACATGGACACTGAAAAGTGTAAGACTTGCATGCTGAACAGAATTACTAAGAAACCATTTCAAGATGTAAAGCGTAAAACTAAAGTTTTGAAGCTGATCCATAATGATCTATGTGATTTGCATGCTACTCCTTTATTAGGGAATAAAAAAACTTTGTGACATTTATTGATGATGCTTCTAGGTTTTGTTATGTTTATTTATTACATTCAAAGGATGAAGCTTTAAATAAATTCAAGGTATTCAAAACTAAAGTTGAATTACAACAAGGGTCATTAATCAAGAGATTCAAGACTGATAGGGGAGGTGAGTACATGAATACTTTGTACTTTTAGTCGGTTGGTATTATCCATGAAACGACTGCTCTCTATACTCCTCATCAAAATGGTATCTCTAAAAGGAAGAACCGGGTGCTGAGGGAAATGGTTAATTCCATGTTGTCCTATTCAAGACTGAGTCAAGGGTTATGGGGTGAAGCTATGTTAACAGCTTGATATTTATTAAACAGGGTTCCTAATAAAAGGAACATGATAACCCTTTATGAACTCTTGACTAAAAAAAACAAACCTGAACTACCTCAAGGTTTAGGGTTGTAGGGCAGTTGTAAGACTCCCTAATCCAAAGTTGAAAACTTTAGGTGAAAGAGGCATTGAATGCATCTTTGTTGGATATGCTGAGCATTCCAAGGCTTTTAGGTTCTATGTTACTGAACCAAATGAATCAGTTTCAATTAACTGAATAATTGAATCAAGGGATGTTATCTTTGATGAGAATAGATTTTCTTCAGTCCCTAGACCAAGTCAGAGGTCCCTGATAAATGGAACTGAAGACATTGGTGCTTCAGTGGTCTCTAAAGAGGTCACTAAAGAGGTTGTGGTTCAACAACCTGAACCTGAGCCTAGAAAAAGCAAAAGGAATATGACTCCAAAGAACTTTGGACATGAATTTCAATTATATCTAATTGAAGGAACAAGGGATGAGGTCTCTGACCAACACTCATATTGCTTTAATGTTGAGGATGACCTCAAGATATTTGATGATGCAATGAAGTCCTAGGATGTTGCTTTTTGGAAAGAAGTAATTAATGATGAGATGGATTTCATCAAGGGCAACAACACTTATGTGTTAGCTGATCTACCTCTATGTTGCAAACCTCTGGGTTGCAAATAGATATTCAAAAGAAAACTGAAGGTAGATGGAACTATTGAAAAGATCAAGGCTAGACTAGTCATTCAGGGCTTTAGACAAAAATCAAGGATAGACTATTTTGATACGTATGCTCTAGTGACACGTATCGGCACCATAAGATTGCTGACTGCTTTAGCATCAATTCACAATCTGATTATTCATCAAATGGATGTAAAGACAGCTTTCTTGAATGATAAATTGGATGAGGAGGTTTATATGAACCAACCTTAAGGCTTCATCATGCTTGGCAATGAAAACAAGGTGTGTAAATTGATTAACTCCTTATATGGACTGAAGCAGGCACCTAAGCAATGGCATCAAAAGTTTGATGAAGTGGTTTTGTCCAATGGTTATTTACTTAACCAAGTTGACAAATGTGTATAGCAAATTTGATGAAACTGGTAAAGGAGTCATCATTTATCTATATGTTGATGACATGCTGATCTTTGGCACTGACCAAGTTTAGGTTGACCTAAATTGCCAAATTCAGGTTGACCTGACAAAATAATTCTTGTCATCAAAGTTCTCTATGAAGGACATGGGGGAGGCTGATGTTATTCTTGGTATAAGGATTAAACATGAAAGTAATGGAATAGCAATTTCTCAGTCTCATTATATTGGGAAGGTTATATTAAAGAAATTCAATTTTATGATTGTAGTCTAGTGAGTACTCCTATGGATACAAGTGAGAAGCTGATGCCTAATAATGGTAAAGTTGTATCTCAACTTGAGTATTCTAGGGTGAGTGGATGTCTGATGCATGTCATGACTTGTACAAGGCCTGATATTTCATTTGTTGTGGGTAAATTGAGTAGGTACACTAGTAATTCTAGTACTCAGCACTGGCACGCAATTCAGATGGTACTGGAGTATTTAAAGAAAACTATAGATAATAGTTTGACATATAATGGTTATCCTTTAGTTCTAGAAGGACACACTGATGCTAGCTAGATCAGCAATATTGAAGACAATTCGTCTACCAGTGGTTGGGCATTCCTGCTTGGTAGAGGTGAAATTTCTTAGGCATCTAAGAAGAAACTTGCATTACCAGCTCAACAATAGAATCCGAATTTGTGGCTTTAGCAGCTGCTGGTAAGGAAGCTCAATGGTTACGAAACCTGATTCTTGAGATTCCGTTGTGGTTCAAACCTATTGTGATAACCGGTAATTTGCCCAGGGTTAAGTATTATAAATTATTATAATTTCATATTTTGAAGTCTTTCGATCTTGTTAATTTTCCTGATGAAAGCTAAAAAGTTGACTTTTGTTGACTATTTTTGCGTAAAACGGTTACGGTTTAACCGGGAGTTTGATGGAGTTTTGAATTTCGAGATAGAATCACTTTTGATTCGTCTTTCCATTTCGGAGTATTTGGTTGGTATTTTAAGTAATTCCGAGAAGCTCTCCCGTGATTTCTAAAAATCAGCACGTAGCGCGTACCGGCACGACAGTCTGTTTGGGAATGAGTTTAAGTTAATTTGGAAATGAGTTAACGAGTTTGTTTATTGAATAAATTCATGAATTTAAGTAACGTGAGTTTAGAACTTAAATCGTTGTGTTGATTTTAAAGATTTCCTGAAAACGGTTGTTTTCACGAAATTCGGTAAAAGACGGTATCAGTCGTGAAGTGAAATTTTGGTCAAATATAAGTTGTCAAATCCTATTTTGTGGTTTGAATTGGTTTTAAAATGGATGAGCGAGGTTCAATTAAGTTTTAATAAAAAATCATGTTTTCGGTCCTGACACGACCGTCAACGGCTCAAATGAATGTTTGTAGTAATTTATTTTGAAGTATGTCGTGTAAATAACCCAGTTTTATGGAAAAACAATTTTGAACACAATAAAAATATTAGTTAAGCTCATGTAACATTTTAAATTGGCAAGTCTTGAGTTTTAAGTGACCCCGACACGAAACCCCTCCTAGGATCCCATTTGGATGCCTAGGTAAAAAGGGGACAAGAGGCAAATTTTTTGCTAAAGTGTCTTGCATAGTACCCTTATATTCTTCCACCACCTCAACCATTTCATCATTCCAAAATTTGAAAAGCTAAACATTTTCTCCCTTCTCTCCTTTATATTTTTGGACACCACAAGACACAAGGAACATTTCATTTTTTTCAAGATTTAACAAGAGCACGGGTTAAAGATCGATAGTGGGTCAATATTGGTTAGATATGGGTCATAGAAAAATGTTTTTGGGTCACTCATTCTTGCGTCACAACTGAACCAAACTCGTCAAACAAGTAAGTTTTTCCAAAACTTTAATTTTAAGTTGTACTTCTATGTTTGTTGTCGAAACACTAGTTGTACAAGTTGATCGTCAAAAGGGTCAAAGCTTGAAAACGAAAATGTAAATAAAGGGGTGTTTTCGGCATAAAAAAAAAGAGGAGGAGGGATTTAAAGTTTGAATATTTTGGTTATTGTGGTAAAAAACATTTTAACAAAGTGCTTATTTGGGCTTGTTTTGAGATTTTTGCGTAAGAATAAGCTAGTGAGAGCTTATTTGATTTTCGGGTTTGTTTGGTTTAGTCTCAGCCCAACCGATGGTTGGAAGTGAGTTTGGGCTCGGACCAATGTCACTCGGCTTATTTGATTCGAGCTTATTTGCTTATTAGAGCTTGTTTTGGATTTCGTGCTTATTTGGTTTTGGCTTATATTTTTGGCTTATAGCTTATTCGGTTTCGGCTTATATATTTGGCTTTGGCTTATGGTTTTGGCTTATATTTTTGGCTTAAGCTTATTCGGTTTTGGCTTATATTTTTGGCTTATAGCTTATTCGGTTTCGGCTTATATTTTTTGCTTTGGCTTATTCGGTTTCGACTTATATATTTTGAGCTTATAGCTAATTTGGTTTCGGCTTATATTGGTTAGGCTTAATGGGCTCAAGGCCCATTGGGTTTTGAGATATATTTTAGACTTATGTAAAAAGGTACGGACTAAGTTTCGCTATCGGGCTAAATGTTTAAGACCTTAATGGGCCATAAGGCCCAACAACAAGTAAATGGACTAGTGGACTTATAAATGGACTAATGGATTTGGTTTAGACTAAAAGGGATTTTGTTGGACTTGCCAAATGTAATTCGATTATTTTGCTACGGTTGGATAAAAAGTGTTGAAAGTATTGATTTTTGTTATTTTGTCGAAAAATGTCGAGTCCGTGAAAAGTGTTTGGGATTAAGGTTTAGAACCTTGAAAAACGTCGTATAGACGTACGAGTCATGCCGAATTTTTGAAAAAAATTTATACTTAGAAACTTTACTTAAAAGGGGTAAATTTTCAAGAGTTTAATAATAAAATATAATTTTATTTCAAATTAACTACAAGACGAAAGATATATTTCCTCAAAGCATTTTCTTAAATATTTAATATTTGTAAACATTTGTGTCGATTTGATTTGAAGGAATAAAAGATGATTCTTACGAAAGATTAAGTGTCGAGGTAAAAACTATTGGACATGGACATATTAAAATAACGAGACGTTGTAATTACCCCGTTAGCCCGATAATAAGACGAAAATAATAATAAAATATTATTATTTTATTTAAATTATTAAATACTTATATATATATATTTAAAATAAACATATGTATATATATCATATCGATTATGGAAATGTTGATTTATTTATTTTTGACTCTTGAGTTCTTGCTCATTTCTTTTCGTCAGATTTCCGCGGAGTATTTGGTCGACTGTTTCATTTTAGCGATTGAAGGTGTCTTGAGTGAATTGTATTCATGTCACACTTAGCCCAAGTGTTGAGTCATTTTGCGTAATTACCACACAACTATAATATAAGATAACGGTTTCGTTATGAGATAACAATTTTGGTAAAGAAAACGGGTTCCTTATAAGATAATGGATTTGAGATAAAAAGTAAAGGTTTGATGATAAGAAAAAAGGTTTTTTGTAATGGTATTGAGAAACTTGGTGTGTGTAAAGACGAACACTTGTACAATAAGACAAATTTGTACAAACATTAATTTAGTGTCGTAATTGACTAGGTCGTGGCCGGGTACTGCTGTGCGCTTGCGTTGAGATTATTTGTGCCTTGAGTTTGAGACTTGTGCTGTTTGCATTTTGCTATTAAGGTGAGTTCTCGTAGCCCCATTTTTATACTGTTTTTCTGTTGGGGGAAAATAATACTCAAATGTGTTTTGAAATGTTTTGAATTGAACTGTGCAAAACGTGGTTTTGTTTTTGGGATAAGATATGTGCTTATGACTGCTATGTGAATATTATGTGCTGCATGATTGTTTGGATCGAAGGGGTACGCCTATCTTAGTATTTGCATTATTGTTTAGATCGGATGGGTACGCCTTCCCAGTATTTGTGTAGTTATTAGAGCGGATGGGTACGCCTACCCTAGTTTGTATGTGGTCCTGCCTTAATTTAGTGCTCCAGCTGGTAGGCCCTTTAGGTGCGTAAGTGACATGTGGTGATTGACTAGCGGGAATGCTATGGTTTGATTGCACATATATTCATTGTCGTATTACACTATTGTCCACTGTTTGAAATATTGGCACAACTTTTGGGTTTAAGGTCAAACCTATGAGCTCACCAACATTATTGTTGACGTTTTCGAGTATCATTTTCAGGTGTGTCAATTAAAGGTATGTGAATGAGGTTGGAAGACCAAAGATGTTTACCCAAGGGGGTTGAGTCAAGACGAGTTGAAATTGTTGTACCGCCAAATCGTAACTTGTAAAGTTAATGTAAAATTCAAATCTTTTATTTGTAATTGTAAAGCGTATGATCTTGTATCTTGTGCGATGAACGATATCATCGCATCCCTTGTTTCCGCTACTGGCGGGGTGTGACAGATTGGTATCAGAGCCAGGTTATAGAGAATGCCAGTTTTATAATATAAAATAAAAACGCAACTATAACCAAAAGTGAAGTCTGTTTTTAGTAAAACCTTGATTTTAGGATTGCCATGCTGCCTTAGTAATAGTAGTATCCGATGCCTTGAGAATGTAAATGAAATTATCACGGGTAGCAATGTTGATTGATTGATGTTGGTCGTGCTTGCCTTAGTGTAGTGCATGTTGCCTTGAGAATTTTAGTGGAATGTCACAGGTAGCGACGTGAATTAAGGATATGCTTTTGCAGTACACTTGTGAGTGTTGAGTTTGAGATCATATTGATTTTAGGATTGCCATGTTGCCTTAGTAATAGTAGTATGCGATGCCTTGAGAATGTAAGTAAAATTATCGCGGGTAGCGATGTTGATTGATTGATGTTGCCCGTGCTTGCCTTAGTGTAGTGCATGTTGCCTTGAGAATTTTAGTGGAATGTCACAGTAGACGACGTGATTGAGGATAGCTTCATTGCAGCTTATGTGCTCCTATGTGATAACCAGTTTGCTGTTCGGTATCGAACCTGGTTCCAGTGTTTATTCAATGTTTGAATTCTTCCCGAATATACTATAATATAATATATATAATAATATATATATAGTATAGATAATAATAATATAAATATATATATATATATATAAGTATGAATGTTGTATGTATGTATATATACGGTTACAAACGTCTAATTTCAAACGCTAAAATGATTTGTAAATGTAAGCATAATGATGCTGATAATTTGGATAATAATATTTTATACTTATACCCTTTTTATCGTGTTATCACAGGATGTCTACCCCAGTGTTTGTTGACCCAGAGATTTCCACCCAAGCTGATAGAGCTCAGAGTTCTCAAGTGCTCGTACCATTAACAGAGAATCCCTATGAGGCTATTAGGCATGCTTATTTGGTTAGGACGGACACCTAGTCCGAACCTATTGAGGCACCCGAGTCACCTCACACTGTAGCATCACCCACTTCACTCCCTGATAGTACACCACCCATATGTCATGTTGAGGAGTCGGAGGGTTCTGACACGTCTGGTGCGAGATCCACGTCATCGGATTCCACCGTACCACTTTCACCAGATCACCCACTTACCCATACTACATTTACTTTGGTTCCCGTTATCCGTTGGACCGCGCGTATGGCTGTGCGTGTCCCACCGGCGATGTCACCAGGCCTCTCTGCCAGTGTGGCAGAGGTGGCAGCTATGTCCGATTTAGCGTTCCGTAAGAGGTTTAGGCCCTCTTATGAGAGTTCACCATCTTCGTCACAGTCATACCTTCTTTCACGGAAGCGTTATTGGGGTACGTCTGAGTTAGTAGAGGATGATGACGAGGAGGAGGATTGATGACATCAAATAACGTCTACTTTATAGCATCATTTATCCCATGTTATTAACCCATTTTGTATAGTTATTGCAAAGAATTGTTACTTAATCGTTTATATTTGAGAATTGCAGTAATTATAGAGTAATTGGTGAAAGTTAGCAAAAGGCGCGCATTCTGGAGCTTAAATGAAGATATTTTAAAGATTACTATTCTGAAGACCAATACACCATATCCATCAAGGAAGATACGGCATATCCGTGCCTGCACTCACCAAAGACCACAGAGGAATAAAGATCAATACGCCGTATTTTTCCAGAAAATCAATACAACCGTATTCAAGATATGGAATCAAATATCTTCTATCTAGAAATATCAACATGGACCCTAACTCCAAGAATCCCCAATATCCGTATCCTAATTCCTTGAATATGGCCGATCCAAACCGACTTCCAGAACTTTATAAATATGAAAACTCAAAAATAAGTTTTTAAGTTGGCTAAATCATATTCGCGATACCTCAAACCACAAAAGTACAATTTTCAGAGGAGAAAAAAGTGAAGAGTCGAGCAACGTATTCCCCCCCCCCAAAAAAAAAAGTTATTTTCCCATAAAAGACAACTGTAATTTCGTATACTTTAGTAATCAATTATTTTTGGTATCATTTTTAACTCGGTTATTTACCTTGGCTAAATAATTGCTCCTTTATTTATATGAACGTTTAAAGGCTAATACCTGCGGTATATAGCCATTATTATGAAGATCTAAATGTTTGGACTTTGTTATTTTAATTCTTGATTTATCGTGATTGCTTGTTTTATATTTTATCAAATTATACTTGTTTACGTGCTTTTGTATGCGATCTATCATTTAATTGGATCTAGTGAAGCAGAGCAAGCAGATCTAGAGTCCGGGATAGCTCTCCATATAGTAATATATACATCTAGAATCATAGTTACACAAATATTATCCTTCTAAGTCTGTGTCTAGATAGCTTCCGGGCTTAACTAGTTAATTGGATATTGCCGAGGTTTTATTGATCGTTGTTGACGACAGGAGGACCTAGATAATCAACAAGTAACTTCTGATTGCATTAGATAGATTGACAAGGGACTACTAGTGTATAAATTGCCAATAAGCGGTAAGTGGGTAAAGTCTCTATGAGCTAGGGTTTAACAAGATCACCATTGCTTTAATCCCTAAGATAGATTATAATTAGCAAATAAGGATGCTTTATGCGGATGCTTTAATTATGACAGAATTATTGTGTCTAGGTCTTATGATGATGTAACGCCTAAGTCTTACAAATGATATGCCACCTCGAGAGAAGAAATCATTGCACTAAATAAACAAACCAACGTTCTAATCGGATTAATAATGGTTAATACAGTTTTCTTATATAAGGTTCGACCCGCTCTTTCATCTTAATTATAATACTTGCATGGGTTATAAAGTGCCTGAATTGATATAGACACCAACCAAACCGTGCGGATTCTCTCTGCTGAAAACCCCCGTTTCCTTTAAATTAGGAAAATATTAACTAACAAGGTTTACCATCAGGTTTAGAATAGAATTAGAATTAACATAGATGAGGAGAACAAGATATATTAAATTGATAGATTTAACCTCGCTTCAAGTGTTCGACACCCTACTTACCATGAAACTACTACCGATCGGGTACACTGCCCGTTAAAGTGTTATTTTTGGTTTAGTCGGCAAAATATAAATTTAAAACTTAAATCATCTTAAATATACCATACAACGACAGTACATCAAATTTTTGGCGCCGTTGCCGGGGATTGAAAATTAATCTTGATTTTTATTTGATATTTTGGTTTTTAACATTAGACTAGATCTAACCCTTAGGAGTAGTGTAGCTTAGATTAATTTGCCTATTTGTGTGTTTTTTATTTCTGCATTGTATATTTTGCATATTGTGTGTTTTTCTGCATTGTTACAGTCCACTGTAACTTTCTGAGTCGAATACTCAATACAACATATTCAATTTATTGGATACGACGTATAAATTTTGTCTAAACCAATACAGCGTATTCGACTCTATCATCAATATGGCGTATTCAGTTTACTAAATACGGCGTATTAAGCTATTTGATAGTTTTCTTTCCTAGTAAATTTATTACATGTTAAAATAGACGACCCCAACATTACTATAGAGGAGTAGATCAGGATTGAGGAATTAAAAGCTCGTAGGCGAGGTAAGGTGTATAACTGGGAAACTGCTACGTATGGTAAGATCTAGGATAATGAAGACGTTCACGACCTCGGATCTGTTGAAACTAAACTCCCAGCTAGTCTTTAATGACATGTTAACATCTGAAGCAACACTCTCGTGTGAGCCTATGGTAAGTTCTCTTAATAAAAATGAAATTGACTTTAGAATATCGATTGATGAATCCGACAATGAAGATTGCACGGTAATTTTCGACAAAAAATCATTTTCTTACAAAATAATTTCTGTCAACAATTTAAAAACGGATTCAGAAAACGATAATGATAAAGCCAATATGCCTTCGTTTCCGTCACCCAAGCCTACGGTCAGTAATTTTGATGATTTAGATTTCTTTAAAGATTTTGAGAATGAATTTCCAGCCATTGTTTATAATGATGCTCAAACGTCTAAATTAGATTTATTATCTGAACCAATTTTAAACCCTCAACATATCGATGAATTTAATTTGAAAGATGAAACATCATTGTCTGAATATGATGAAGGAACAAAATGTTATATGCTTTAATGATTTATTTCCTTTTAACGTAATTTATCCCGATGAATTCAAAACGGATACGAATAATGATAATTAAAGTCGATATTGAACACTCTTCAAAGAATTTATCTGTCAAACCATTACCTGATTTAATAATGCCGATGTTGGTGCCTATGCACATGGGTCAAATAAGCTTTTGAAAACAAGTCATGATACATCTAATAAATTTTTCAATACTGAAACTTTTATCATGGAATTAAATGTTGAAATCATGACTTGGAATCATCTTAACAAAGGGATGTCATTCATTTTCCTAATCAAGAATTTGTATGTGCCATTTGGCATCTCGTTCGACCCCAAATTGTTTTATAAGGATGGGATTAAATTAGGGCAAGTCTAACTTAAAGACTTTTCTGTAAACAAAAGTGCTTCCCTGGAGACAACCCGGATTGTTATTTAATTTTATCGAGTTTGTCTTTCCAGACATCAATACGGCGTATCCGCCTCATACCATACAGCGTATTGATTGTCTGGACGTTATCAGTATTTATTTTATTGCATTTTAAAAACATTATTGTTAGATTTTGAATATGGCGTATTCACTAAACTGATACACCATATCCACCAGTCTGACCCGTAATTAGTTTTGTTCTAGTTTAGTTTAAATAAACCGTAGGTACCAAGATAGGAATGCACTTGTTCTTCCTATATTTTATACAGGACCTCGTGAAAGAAATATCAACGAAGTTGGTGGAATGCATATTTTCTAGAATTCTATGTGTGTGCTGTTCGTGCTATGATTCAGACACTTTTTCAGCACACAATCTTGCTCATAAACGCAACTTGGAGAATCTACCGAGCAAATATCAGGGGAGTTTCTCATTCTAATTCTTTTTAAATTCCTATTTAATGTTTTATATATACACCGAGGCGTGTATAATTTAAGTAGGGGATGGGAATTAGAATGTTATTTGTCCTATTTTTACACTAAAATGCTTAAATTATGCTCAAATTTTAAAAAAATTCAAACTACATTCTATGAAATTTACTTGATACATAACCCGCAACCAATAACCTTGTTAGATAATTATGGGATTTAAAAAAACCTTCTGTTTCTAAATTTTTATACAAATCTATAAAATAAGAGTGTCTGTGATGTTGTAGACTTTAAAACTGGCTTGATATCACTCGGACCGCAAGGATAAGTACTATAATTAGATGAGTAACTTTTTTTAAATTGGTAACTTTTAGGAACACACCAAAATCGCCTTTACATGTTGCTTATTAACTAACTACACCGGTTAGTTAACCTCCCGTTTAAACCCTTTTCCACTATCATCTTTACAGTGATGATCCACTAGAACAACCCGTAGGAGCAATCCTTTAGATTTTACACAACTATTTTGTTCGTTACACCCTTACACTTCACCTACCCTGTTAAATAAGTTAATTTACAGTTGCTAGGTGCTTTCAAGTGTAAAGTGTTTTGGTATTTCCAGTCCGGTGTCATGTTCTATCTTTAGTGCGGTTGGAAATTTGCGCATTGCAAATGGGAATGTATATTAGTAGTCAAATCTCATGTGATTTTACTACCGTCTCAATTATTGGTAAATCTGAAGACGAAGGAACTATCAAAGAAATTATTAAGAATTATTATGATCGTGAAGATGGTGAAACTACACCGAGATTTGAAGTATAGTTATCGAAAGAAAAATGAAAAAAAAATAAAAAAATGAGAAAAAAACAAAAAGAGAAAGAAAGTTTGAAGATAATCTTTTCGCAACTACCGAAGGAATTACACGAAGGATCGATTATTCATTGATACGTCTAAAAAATCAACGATGTAAAGTATTGTACAAAGTGGAAGATATCACCACTTGCCTTGTAGAGTATGTAAAGTTTTGGGATGATTGGGAAGTTGACCGTTACGGGAACGCCAACTTAGGTTGTTGTTTTTGATCGATGATCAAGACGTTGTAAATAGTTGTGTCTTTATCATGGTAACTGTAACACCCCCATTTTTACAATATAGCAGTGGAAGCTAATCTGGGGTATTACTTCATGGAAACAACAATCATAATCATAGAAAACGACCCAAAAGAGACGTTTGTTCAAAAGATACGTTATCATTCATTTCAAATCAAAGATTTACAAAGGCAGGTCCCAAAATCTAGTTACATACAATGTGAATGATAACAAGTTTTACCCCAACTTCGAGTCCATGCACTCCGTGCCGGTATATTGCTACAATAACCTGATGATAAACAAGCTAAAAAGTCAACAACACAGGTTGATGAAATTCATAGGTTTATAAAACAGTTTGAATACAAGTCATAGTGTAATAATTGTATAAACACAATTATTATAGAAAATGGTATTGTTATTATACACCCGTTATTAGTAATAATTGCAACGAATACAATTATCATAGTAATAGTGTATTATTGCGTTATTGTCTTGTTCGGTTTGTTTGGTCTAATTGGTCATGTTCCTTGTTTGGTCTAAGCTCATGGCACACAAACTGACTAGTGTATATATATACCCAAAATGATGTGATATATATAGAGATAATGGCCCTCGGTGTAGGTAATTGCCCATAATCCAATTGAAATTCAATATAGTGTGATTGGTTCCTATCCGGCAAAAAAAACAGGATTTGTCAATCTCGATAGATCTATCCACAATATTCGCGTTCACACCGTAAGTGATTAATGGTCCATGATAATGAGGGACTTTTGGCATAAAGTAACTTAGACATTAATTGTAATGGTATATCAGATTAGCATATAGTCTGGAAAAGCACTTGTATTCGTAATTTATAGCATGTATCCCCCTCACGGGTTTATGAAACATTAAAGAGATTAAAAAGTGAGGCTATGAACTCACTAAGTCTTTGAAAAGTAATCACATTGTTATAAGATAAATGAGTATGTAAAAGAGTTTGTAAACAAGCATGTATCCCCCTTCCGGTTTATAATACAGTAAATAAGTTAAAGGCGAGTTATGAACTTCACCTGATATGTAGATGTAATAAATATTCAAAATGAAAGCTATGACCTTATCACAATCTTAATCGGGGAGGGTTGATATAGCAAAATGGAATAATAAACAGCCACGTCACGCAACCTGAGTAAAAATTCACGTCTTAGAGATTGTACACCTATAACTTTGGATTCAAAGTCCTAATAGAGTTATGAGTTTGTTGGAAAGTTTTGAATTATTGCATCACCGTTTAGCCATCATAATTACCAGAAGTCATACATAAACGCTTGATGAGCTAGGTGAACATTAATCGTAAACCAACAACTCAGTCAGAACATATACCAAGATGAAACTCCTTAATATGAAGCTCCCCAGATTGTGATACGCTATAATCGGTTTTAAGCATTTATGATCAAATATCGGAGATTGTTAAGCACTCAAGCGTTAATTAAATTATGTTTTGTAGGTTTTGAATACATTATATACTTTTTACCAAAATGTTACATTTTAACCCTTGAGATGAAAAGAGGCCAAATATACCCTCTGAATTTGCACTTATACGAGTTTTGTCCCTTTGACTTTAAAAGAATATACAAGTAAACCTTGCACTTTAAAAAGTGACATAATAGACACCCGAAGTTATACTTGGATAAATGACATTTTAGTCCGTTTAGTTATAATTACTAAAAGTTACGATATATACCCTTGGCATATAATATTTTACAAAAACATTTCCCAATAGGACATCAAGCTTCTTTAATATTTCAATAGATATTTATAAGTTCATAATAAACTAAAATAAGAAATTAGCACAATGTAAGTTTAGAAATAACGAATCGTTAAGCTAGGAAGCAAACGGTTAAATTAGGGTTTTTAAAACGTAAATGCGCGGTTTTTTAAGATCAAATCCTTCAATAGTCAAAAATGTGGGTTAGTTTAACAGTATATAAGCCTCTAGGGATAGATTATAACAGTATTTAACAATTATAACATTTAGTTTTAAGAAATACATAAAATTAGGGTTTTGGGTGTACGGTTTTGGATCAAAACAGAAAATGAGCATGAACTGAGTTATGAAACTTTAACAAGATTTTATTTAGGATCATATGAACCTTATAAAGTGTAGGACCGAAGTAAACATCCAAAACTTGGGTTTGAGCATCCAAGGAGCAAAAATGGTGAAATGGGTCCGTTTCGGGTAGTAATTTCCACTCGTAACGCCTTGTATCTTGTTCGGGGCTTCCAAATCTACAAGATATGCATTTAATATGTTCTTAAGATCCTAGGCTCCTATGGCATAGAAGTTTGCTCAATTGTTTTATTGAAAAAAAGACTGGGGATGCTTTGAAGGAAGAGTTAGGTTCTATTTATAGGCGAATGAAGTCTTGGTGACTAAGGGAGCTTTGAAATCTGAGGTTGGACACTTGGGCATGCTGTAGCTTGAGGTGGGGAGTCTATGTGATGAGTATCCATGGTGGAAACTAACTAGAAGGTGTTGGAACACCCATGTGCTTGCCGCGGCTATACAAGAAGAAAAAGAGATCATGTGGCCAATTTTTGTAGCATGGAATGTGAGATATTTGTTTGTAGAAGGTATGTAATCTGATTAGGAAGGTGAGGTGCTTGTCATTGAGGTGCGTGTTTGCAAAAAGAAAGCTTAAAATGGGTCAAAATGAAAGAAACTAGGTTTCGGGTTCATTAGGGATTATTTAGGGTTTTCAAGCTTGTAATTCATGTACATTTGATCAATAATGATGGATTAATGTTTTTAAGGATTGTATTAAGGATTAATAACAAGAATTGATAGGTGGTTCGGGTTTAAAATGGGCAAAAACGAGTAAACGGGTCTAAAGTTCCAATTAGGGCACAATTAGGGTTTCTTGGATTCAATTTGCATATAGTTGAAGTAAAATGATGAAAATGATGAATATGATTGCTAAATGGTTTCAAATTAAGTTATTACAACTTATTTGAGTATTGGTTTAGGTTTACAATGGATAAAAACGAAGAAACGGGTCATGGTTTAGTATTTTGCTCGGGTTAGGGTTTCTGACTTTTGAATTAGGGTTTTGAGTGTAAAAATGTGTATGAAAGCTTATGAATAGAATAATTAGGGTTTACACATTGTATATTGAGTGTATTAGCTTGCACAGAGGTGTGGTGAAGAAAACTGAAAAACACGGAGGTAAAAAAGACTATTTTTGGAATGTCATGCTTAATGACTTGTACATTGTGCTTTGAAAACTTGTACTTGACTTGGAGGGAGTTTATATTTTGGATGAGATGTTATATTACTTGTATATCTGCTTTAGTAGCTTGTACATTCACTTTAGATATTAACCCTTTATGGAATGTATACGATAACGGTTTAAAGCCCGTTTTGATATAACGTTACGAATGGTACATTATAGGAATAATGTACTTTGTAATAAGGATATGATGATATTGACTTGACATATTGTGATGTTTGCTTGACATATATGAAGACAAGATAGCCATAGATAGGTTGCGTGAGCTCGTCTACTTTAGTTATGTAAGTTACATGACATAGTGAGATATTGACAATACAACTAATGTAATAAAGCAAAAATTTCCCTGTACAATTGTGATAATAGAAAAATAGGTTTTGTATTTGATGAAAATTCTTGGGTTGTTATAGTAACGGTCGGGAAAAAAATGTCTAGCAACTTGTATCTTAAGTCTTAATCTATTTGTTTCTTGATTTTTATTTAACAACAATTTACTTCCCTCTCACCTGATGATTAGCCATTGGTTTTATGCGAATGAGGATTCATATGAACATGCATATCTATTCCATCATTACGGCCATGTATGCATGTCTTGTACCTCGTTAGTTTATGACTTTTGGTAAAAGTTAGAAGGTTCCTACCCTATATCATTCTTCATCCTAACCGTTGGTTAAATTTAAATGGGGATGTGATCGAACACACATGTCTATCCTAGCGTTCTGGGTGTGTGTGTGCTTTAGCTGCCTTGTTGGAGTGGTACTTCTGGTGAAAGATTATAGAATGATCAACCGTACACCTTTCCATACAAAAACCCATATTTACCTTTATAAACTTGTTACTCCTTAGCTTTAGCGGTAGAGATGTATATCCTTGCCAAGCTTATGATAGAATACTCGTCACGACCAAGCAATTAAGCGAATTAGTTACATGTTATCACATAGATTAGTTGAGTGATTTGAGTGTTTTCATCTTCCAATTTTGTAAGGTGTTTAGTTGTGTATTTGTAATAGATCAAAAAAGTGCTTTAACAGAAAATATCCTTAGGGATACATTTTTATAAACTTCTAGATAGGATTCAAGTGGGGAGATATTTAATGACATCAAATAACGTCTATTTTATAGCATCATTTATCCCATGTTATTACCCATTTTGTATAGTTATTGCAAAGAATTGTTGCTTAATCATTTATATTTAAGAATGTAATAATTATAGAGTAACTGGTGAAAGTTTGCAAAAGGCGCGCATTCTAGAGCTTAAATGAAGATATTTTGAAGATTACTATTCTGAAGACCAATACGCCGTATCCATCAAGGAAGATACGGCGTATCCGTGCATGTACTCACCAAAGACCACAGAGGAATAAAGATCAATACGTCGTATCTAGAAAAATCAATACGCCGTATTTAAGATATAGAATCAATATAATATTCTGGAAGATATCAAGCGTGGTCCATACTCCAAGAAATCCCTAATACGCTGTATCTAATTCTTGGATACGCCGTATCTAACCGACTTCCAGACCTTATAAATAGAAAACTCAAAAACGAGTTTTAAGTGTGCTATATCATATTCTCGATACCTAAACCACAAAAGTTGATTTTCAGAGGAGAAAAAGAGCAGAAGAGGTTGAGCAACGTATTCAATTCCATAGGAGACAATGTATAATTCCATATACTTTAGTAATCGTTTAGTTTTTGGTATCATTCGTTAACTCAGTTAGTTTACCTTGGCTAAATAATTGCTCTTGTAATTATTATGACGTTTAAAGGCTAATACCTTTGGGTATTAGCCATTATTATGAAGATCTGAACGTTTAGTATTTATTTATCTCGATTTCTTGATTTATCATTGAGTGCTTGTTTATGTTTATCAATTTATACTTGTTTATGCGCTTTTCTATGCGACCTATCATTTAACTGGATCTAGTGAAGCGGACCAAGCAAATCTAGAGTCCGAGATACCTCTCCATATACTAATCTATACATCTAGAATCATAGTTACACAAATATTGTCCTTCTAAGTCTATGTCTAGGATACACTTCAGGCTTAACTAGTTAATTGGATATTGCCGATGGTTTATTGATCGTGTTGACTAGCAGGTGACCTAGATAATTCAACAAGTAACGTTCTGATTCTATTGGATAGTTGGACAGGTGGACTATAGTGTATAAATTACCAATAAGCGGTAAGTGGGTAAAGTCTCTATGAGCTAGGGTTTAACAAGATCACCATTGCTTTAATCTCTAAGATAGATTATAATTAGCAAATTATAATCAGCAAATAAGGATGCTTTCCGCGGATGCCTTAATTTTAATAAAATTATTATGTCTAGGTCTTAGGATGATGTAACGCCTAAGTCTTAAGAATGATATGCCACCTCGAGAGAAGAAATCATTGCACTAAATAAACAAACTAACATTCTAATCGGATTAATAATGGTTAATACAGTTTTCTTATATAAGGTTCAACCGCTCTTTCATCTTTTGTTAATTAGCTTGCGTGGGTTAAAGTGCCTTGAATTAATTATAGACACCAACCAAACCGTGCCACTCTCAGGCTGAAAACCCCCTTTTCCGGTTAGAATTAGGATATTAGACTGACATAGGTTTAACATAGGTTTAGAATAGAATAGAATTAACATAGATTAGATAACCAAGATATTAATTAAATTAATAGATTTAACCTCGCTTCAAGTGTTCAACACCTTACTTACCACGAAACTACTATCGATCGGGTACACTGCCCGTTAAAGTATTGTTTTTGGTTTAGTCGGCAAAATATAAATTTAAAACTTGAATCATCTTAAATATACCATACAACGAAAGCAAATCAGGGATGCCGAGGAGGAGGATAAGGAGATGGAGGAGAGTTTGTATTCTGATAGTATGGGCATGGACGCAGAAGACGAAGGTCCTACTGCAAAGGATTAGGATCCTACTGCGGGGGACGAGGGTCTTGCTGTGGGCGATGAGGGCCTTGGTATAGGAGTTGAGAGTCTTAGTTTAGGTAGGGATGACGATGTACCCGAGGGTCAGCAGCGGACAGCCCCGGTTGCAGAGACAGCCATGGGTGAGCCACAAGGATTGGGATATGAAGCGTTGAGACGCCAGGAGATAGCATTGGGAGAGGGCTGGATGCCTAGTGTATTTGAGGTAGGTTAGAGTTCTGGATCTGTACTAGAGTCTGAGATACCAAATATAGTGTTGGCACTTAGGTAGCCCACACTTACTACATGGATGGACCTGGAGGATGGTATAGTTTACATTGATGTTCCTGCTTATCCACCACCTGCACCACCTGATCAGACACCACCATCACCCGAGTGGTCGTCTGGTTCGCTTCCTATTTCTCTAGTACATTCTATTGTTCCTTCACCTATGATATCACTGACCGTTCCATCGCCTGTAGCTTCACACGCTATGGTTGAGACTGAAGGATTATTGACCGAGTTGGGAGCTTGAGTTGAGATGCATGGGGGATTGATTCATGATCATATAGTACGATTAGAGGATCTATCACCTACTTTGTTTGAGAGGTATGATAGGGACATAGGAGAGTTATTTACTAGGTCAGAGGCAGTCAGGGATGAGATTTTCTTCCAAAGATGTCGATTTAGGAGTCTAGAGTATGAGCAGGAGAGGGTTGTAGTGACTTTTGGAGCGATTTGGAGACCAGTATTAGCCCTGGAGTCATGGGCAGGTCAGACGGATGCACAAAGAGCAGCTCTGTGGCATGCCATTAGTGATACGCAGGGAGAGAACCAGGAGTTGCAATTACAGCTCACAGAGGAGAGACATGCGCGATTGAAGTTGGCTGAGGTTATTGACAGTATAAGGAGAAGGCAGGAGCCTAAAGGAGATGTGTAAGATATATGAGGTTTGGATTAGTAGTTTACGTATATCACTAAACTGGGTAGCATCGGTTAGTGTCGGTATTATGATTAGAAAAGTTTCTTTTTGTATTGGTAGTTACAACAAATCCCTACTAGTTGTTAGGTGATTTATACTGAAATCATCTTTATGATAGTGAAGGAAATTTTGTTCAATAATTATGGATAGCGGTGTTTTGTGTTATTTTATGTTAGCTTGAGAGCATAGTTTTCCCGTGTGTGGTTGCAATACGATTGGTCGCTCGTGATAGAGCGGATACCCATTTCCTTACTAGGATTTGTGTGCGATGTATTTGGTATATTCGGTAAGCTTGAAATGTATTCGAGCTGATCGATTTTACTGTTTCGTTAGAAGAGCTAATAGGAAGGTGAGAGACCATGAATGGTCACGGGGAATATTGGAAAGAGTTGTAGTGATCAAATTAGGAACCTGACCATACTTTTTATTGTGTTAACTTTTGAAGAGGTATATTGACCTATCTAAGTGAAGTGAGATTTAAGGCACTTGTTGAGTAGAATTGATTTGGGAAAAGTTTAAACAAATAATGATGATGCTTAGACTATGAAACGACCTTCCTAGAAAGGTAGAGCCAAGATTGTTTAACCAAGTAAGATTTACTTGGGAGTTTTGAGTGAGTGAGTGTTGGTAAAAGAACCACAGGTATTCTTGAGAAAGTAGAGTGTGAGTGGTGTTATATAGGACATATACCCTGTAGAGTTATTCCCGTTGGTTGAATAACCAAAAAGTTTGGTAATGTCGATTTTGATAGAGTAGTCGTCACATCAAGGACTGGATCGTATCCTGATACCCAACAGAGACCGCGTGACCTATGTTTGAGGAAATTGTGAAACCAAAGGATAGTAGGAGAGACTATAGTAATCTTGTGAACGGATATGGATTGACCATGAGAAAGTATAGGATTTAGAATGTGGAAAAACTTAGTCTTTAGAGGAATCGTAAGAAACCTTGCTTGAAAAGACTAAACCCTAGTGATTTGATGTGATTCGTCAAGGAATGGAATTTCCTGTCGATGTTGTGATTCGAAGATTTAAGTTGAATTTCAGGGCGAAATTCCTTTAAGGGGGTGAGACTATGATAACCGGTAATTTGCCCAGGGTTAAGTATTATAAAATATTATAATTTCATATTTGGAAGTCTTTTCAACCTTGTCAGTTTTCCTGATGAAAGCTGAGAAGTTGACTTCAGTTGAATATTTTGCATAAAACGGTTACAGTTTAACTAGGAGTTTGATGGAGTTTTGAGTTCGTAAGTGAATCACTTTTGATTCGTTTTTCTGTTTTAGAGTGGTTTCGAGGTTTTCAGTACTTTCAGGGAAGTTTTTCCGTGTCTAGCGAAAAATCTTCACGCAGCGCGTACCGACACGACAGTTTATTTGAGAGTAGAGATTTAATAAATTTGGGAATGTGTTAACGGGTTAATTTATTTAATAAATTCATGATGATAGAATAACG
The DNA here is from genome assembly GCA_026074375.1 of Tanacetum coccineum. Lineage (NCBI taxonomy): Eukaryota > Viridiplantae > Streptophyta > Magnoliopsida > Asterales > Asteraceae > Tanacetum > Tanacetum coccineum. The sequence continues at coordinate 1,585 of BQNB010111506.1, read as the reverse complement.
TTGGTTTAAAACGTAAATCGTGAGTGTGAGATTTGAAAGTTATCGAAAATGGTTGTTTTTGTGAAATTCTGTAAAAGACTGTAACAGTCATAAGAAATGGAATTTTGGTCAAATATAAGTTGTCAACTTCTATTTTGTGGTTTGAAGTGTTTTTAAAATGGATGTGCAAGGTTCGGTTGAGTTTTGTCAAAAATTCATGTTTTCGGTCCGGAGTCGGTCGTCAACGGCTCAAAATGGATTTTTGTAACAATTTAATGTGTTAGGTGTCGTGTGAATAACCTAGATTTATGGAAAAATGATTTAGACGCAATGAAAATACTAAATAAGTTCGGTTGACGTTTTAAATAGATAAAAGTTGAGCTTTTAAGTGATCCCGACACGAAAAGATTAACTCGAGACCCTCCCTGGGATCCATTCGGTCAAGGAAAGCAAAGAGGAGACAAGATGGCTATTTTTAAGCTAATATGTCTTGCATAGTACTCTTATAACCACCACTACCTCAACCATTTCATTCATTCTCTCATTTTCAAAATAACAAAAAAATTTCTATCTCTCTCTTTTTCTCTCTATAACCAGACGAACCACAAGGGGGGCAAGAAACAAAGATTTTGAAGATTTTTCCAAGAACACGGGTTAAGAATAGATAGTGGGTTGATAGTTAGTAGACACGGGTTATATAAAAGGTGTTCAAGTTCGTTTTTTTCGCGTCAAAACCGAACCAAGGTCATCCAAACTTGTAAGTTTTCTAAACTTTGTTTAAAGTGTACTTTTATGGCTATTATGGCGTTAAAACACTAGTTGTACAAGTTGATCGTCGTAAAAATTGAATCTTGGAAACAAAAATGTAAATAAAGGGGGTGTTTGTTTGCGTCGGCTTAGTAAGGAAAAGAGAAAGGATTTTAAGTTTAAATATTTTGGTTGTTGTGGTAATTTTTCTTTTTTGTTAAAAAGCTTATTTTTGGAGAATGCTTTAAAATAAGCTTATTTATAGCTTATTTGGTAAAATTTTGGACTTATGGTGATTTGGTTTGGGCTCGGCCCAACCATTTTGAGATTTTAAGCTTGGTGTACTCTCGGTCCGACTAAAGGACATGGGCTCGGCCCATTATCCTCGGCTTATTAAGCTTTCGGGCATATATTGGGTTTATTTGGTTTCGGTTTGGGGTCAGCCTAACCAAGGGTTCGTTTTGTTTGTTTCGGTCAGGCACAAAAGTGAGCTCGGCCCACTTGGTTTTGGCTTTGGCTTATTGGACTTGACTTATTTTTGAGCTTTTGGTTTTCGACTTATATTATAAGCTTATGGCTTATTTGGTTTTCGGCGTATATAAAAAGCCTATAGCTTATTTGATTTTCGACTTATATTATAAGCTTATAGATTATTTGGTTTTTGGCTTGTATAATAAGCTTATGGCTTATTTGGTTTTCGGCGTATATAAAAAGCCTATAGCTTATTTGATTTTCGACTTATATTATAAGCTTATAGATTATTTGGTTTTTGGCTTGTATAATAAGCTTATGGCTTATTTGGTTTTTGGCTTATTTATATAGTATGAGCTTATAGCTTATTGTTTCGGCTTAATGAGTC
>BQNB010111505.1:0-12814 GCA_026074375.1 Tanacetum coccineum | reverse complement strand
TTCACGCGTGGTACCAGTCTTTCACTAATCGAGCATCAATTTTGGAGATGGTTTAGTCATTTTCTCAATCAGACGAAATCTTTTGAGTTTGTGTATGTGAGTGTGTTGTAGAGTATGTTTATGTAATTGGTTTGGCGTTAACTATGAGGGGTTTGATAGTTGGTTTAATGGCGAAAGTGAATGTTGATGTAAAAGTAAATGTTGAGCTGACACTGATTTTTATGCTCGGTTGTTTATTAACAATTACATCCAATCTTCTTGTTGTATAGTTTTGTTTTATGATTCTCTTATAATTTCTTTTTTGTGTAGGTTTAATTTTAAAGCATTTTTTCATATTCCCTTCACGTTTGAAGCCTTTTTAATACATTTAGCCTTTAGAAAAAAGAAACTCAACAAAATTAACCTAAAAGTGTATCTAATCACTTTGATAGGCTGTCAAGATCGCGATCCCACCTGTGATCGTTGATGCTAGAAAAAACCAACATTACTAGGAATCAAATGAGTGTTTTTTAACCAATTCTAACACGAGAAAAATTCCTATTAAAATCTATAGAATACAGTTAAATGAAAAAGAAACAATATCGTCGAAAAATCACAAACGTCTCGGAGGAGAAGCTCAAACAGTGCGATTCCGAACTACAAATATACACCAAGCGACACAAAAAACGCCTTCCTAAAGGGCCGAGATACTATGATGGGAGGCGAAGAAAAGGAAACCACACCTGCCAGTCTGAAATAAGACGAAAGAACCTGCCGTCAAGTCCCACCAACGACCAATAATACCGAAAACATTTGGGCATATCGCATCTAAAAAAAAAAATGGCTGAGAATCCTCCACCGAAGCATCGCAAAACAGACATTAAGACAGAATCCAACAGATTCCCTCTTCGAGAAAAGATTTTTGTCTCGTCGGATGGGGCTGTCCAAGTAGAGCCCGCCAATCAAGACCATCTAATCTTAATCGGATTTCATTTTAACCATCTTGTTGCTTTAGAGTGAGAAGGGAGATACAATTCGTCAAGAAAATTACGCACCTCTTTAACCCGAAACTCACCGTCGCCTGACAAATAACAAATCCACCTATCTTTTGAAGACGAAAGAGAAACCGAGCCTATTAACGTGATCAGGTCATCCCATTGCTGACGCTCGGCACCATCACGCACGCCCCTTCTGAAAGAAACATCCAGCGACACAGAACCCAGCTTGGCTGCAACCGAAACCTCTTTGTCCATGTCTAAAGCGAATAAACGAGGAAAATCATCACGAAGAGGAGTTACAGTAATCCAATTATCTTGCCAAAAACGAGTAGACAAACCATCCCCTACCCGCTTCTTTTAGTGAGAAATAAAATCAAAACCTTTAGCTTTCAAAAGATTCACCTCACGCAATATAAAGCACCAAATAGAAGCCTGATTACACGGGTGCGAAACAAGACTATCACCGTACAACGCTCGGATAACTTTAAACCAAAGAGAGCCGTCTTGAGAAAGAAAACGCCATACCCATTTAAGGAGAAGAGCGCGATTAAGAGCAAAGAAACTCGAGACACCTAATCCTCTATTTTTCTTAGCCGCAAGAACTTTCTCCCAAGCTATCCATGTGATCTTTCTTTCTGACGAATCCGCTCCATTGAAAAACTTACTACGGATTGCTTCCATGTCCTTCAACTCTCCTTTGGGGATCTTGAAAATAGACATGTTATATAAAGGAGAAGCTCCAAGCACCGATTTTAACAAAGTCAACCTACCTCCAATCGAGAGGGTCTTAACCTTCCACTTGGAGAGCCGAGAACGAAGCTTATGGACCAAGCCATCCCAAGCCGACCTTTGAGACATACATTCACCGACCATAACTCCTAGATACCGAAACTGATGGTGCAGGACATCACACCCAATCTTAGCCGCAGCCTGAGCAACAGAAGACCGAGGAACACCAACACCCAACAATTGGCTCTTTTGAATATTAATTTTCAAACCCGACGCAAGGAAGAAATAGTTAAGGATGGTAACTATACTTTTCAGATTTGTTTCGGACCATTCCCCTATAAAAATGGCATCATCGGCATAGAAAATGTGTGAAATAGTAGGACCTTTCAACTTGATACCATTAAAAAACCCGTCGGCAATGGCACGAGAGAAAGATATGTGCAACAACTCCATGATAAGGATTTAAATGATTAAGGAGACAACGGATCTCCTTGTTTTAACCCTCGAAAGAAAGAGAACTCGGACGTTGGACTCCCGTTAACCAAGATCGAAGCCCTAGCAGAAGAGAAGGTACCGCGGATCCATCTACACCAATTCGGGCCGAACCCAAAGGCCTGGAGAACGTCTAATAAACAGTCCTAACGGACCGAGTCGTACGCCTTAGCAAAGTCAACTTTAAAAAACATAGCCTGCTTCTTAGTCTTTTTACACCAGCTTAGAAGTTCATTTAAGATGAAGGGACCATCCAATATTTGTCTCTTTAGAAACGATGCGGATTGAGGTATCAGAATTGAGCGTAAGAAAGACCATATCCAAACATTAGCAAAGGGAATTTTTGTAAACACCTTATACACCACACCCAATCAAAACTACATAGGTCTTAAAGTCAGTAAACGAATTTAGCATAAGTTACTTTAGGAATCACGGCTTTAAAATGACGGAGTTATCACCCCTTATAGATAATAGCCGTTAACAAAAAATGCTCAAACAATGCTATCAAAAAAAATCCGGCCCAACAAAGCTCCAAAATTTCCTAAAGAATTAAAACGTATATCCATCCGAACTCGGAGATTTATTCTCTCCACAGTCCCATACAGCCTTACGGATTTCATCACGAGACACATTGCTATCCAAATCAACGACTTGATCCGGAGATAGCCGATTTGTGAAAACGGAATTCAGCTTGAACCGACCCAAATATGGTTGTTTAAACCGAGCTTGAAAGGATTTCTGAAGGTTTCTTTCTCCTTACAAGGATCGGTACAACCAAGACAATCACAAACACCCCGAATCGGACAGTTGAGAACGTTTATTATTGATTAATACCATGAAAGAATTTTTGAGTTTTTCGTCACATTTATCGGCCCATTTGATTTTAGATTTCTGTAATGATTCACGGGCTTCCAACATATTAATGTCTTGGAGTTGATGCATCAACTCCATTCGTTTAAGGAGAACCGTATCAGAAACATTACCATGGTCCAAAGCCTTATCAATATCTCCCAATTCACTTATTAAAGAATTTTTGACACCAAACTGTTGAGATTTCCTATCCTTGACCCAGCGACGAATGATGATCTTTAGGTCCTGAAGTTTTTTCTTAAATCTAATCATGCCATTAGAATCTGAATGAGAAAAAGAACGCCAAGCCTGTTCCACCATATCATCAAAGCCATCCAATCTGAACCATGAATGATAGAATCGGAAAGGGATCGGGCCAAAATCCGTATGAACCTCATGAAGAAGAATTGGCCGATGGTCCGAAAGATGCCGATCGAGACAAAGCGCCGTGATAGAAGGGAAAAGCGAGAGAATGCCATCGGTGACAAGAAAGCGATCCAACTTACTCATTTTAGCAGCCGAAGGGTGCGACCACGTGAAAGAATAACCTTCCAGTTTAACTTCCACAAGCCCCGCAGACTCAATGAAGCGATTAAAAACTCTCGCGCTAAGAGAATTGAACAAAGAACCAAGTCTCTCCTCCTTACACCGGACATCGTTAAAATCTCCCATTATAATCGCTTCTCCATCCCACCGACCTAATAAAGAGGAAATATAATCCCATAAAACACGTTTCTGGGATATCTGCTGCGGAGCATAAATAACAACTAAAAGGATCTTAGAGTTGTTAGGTAACCACGTTCCATAAATAGCTAAAAAATTGTCCGAAACAGTAGCATAATCTTTTCTGAAAACATTCGCCTCCCAAACGCACAGAATACCTCCCGAACTCCCAACCGAATCACTGGCAATAAATTGATAATTAGAATTGCCCCACAAGAGTTTGACATCCATGTGGGTAACTCGCTCCAATTTCGTCTCCTGCAATGCTAAGAAATTAACTTTATGTTTATAATTTAACTCCTTAATCCACTCCTTTTTCGACTTGTGCCCAAGTCCTTGAATATTAATAGACATAATATTCATTTAAGAACATCGTCAACTCCTTGTGATCTTATAATACCTTCAATATCTTTCATGCACCCTTCCAAATTATAACCCATTGACTGACCGACCTTAACCATGTCCTCCAAAACATCAAGGATAGACCCACCGTTATGAATTGGACCCACCGTTACATGGAACCACCCTTCAACTTCATACTCAATTTCAACCTCTTCTCCCGCAGTTAAATTCAACTGTAATTATAGAAATTGTAAGTAAGTGAAGTAGTTTCTAAACTACAATAAAGATGTTAAAAGAAATTCAGCGTACCTCAACATCAGTACTAGCAATGAAGTCATAAAGCGCAGATCCAGGGTGGGTGATCCAATCATTTTCATGCGGCATTTCACCATGATTGCTACCATCCAAGTTGGTTGAAAAACTAGTTTCAGATTGTGCACTCGCATCATGCTGATGCGACATTTGATCATGATTGCCAGGGGCGGTATCAGAAAATTTGGTAAGTGGGGGCAAAAATAAAGAATGCATGTACATAAGGTCGGGTCCTTGACTGAAAATATTTTTGTTCAGGTTAAACCGTAAATTTAAACCAAGAGGATTTTAATTTGCACAAAATTTGATCTTAGTGTGATACCCATTTTCATGCAAATACCAGATACGATTTCTTGAATTCATAAGCAATTAAGCATTACAATGTCACTTATAAACTTAAAAGACCTTTTCGATGTTTTCACGTTTCTTTAGTACAAGTTCACTACAACACTTTGTATATGTAGTTATTATGCAGTAAAATAAACTATACCATTATAGTATCAAGTATAAGTTTGTTTTGATAACATGTTTGTTACATAATTATTTAAAAAGAACAAAAGAATGAGCAAAAAAAACTTAATAAGAGAAAAAGTGCATCACGCAAGAATCAAACAACGGTCTATTAGAAAGGTAAAAGGCCGCATAACCACTAGGAAAACAATCATTTTCTTGTACAACTACAAACTCTTTTATCTTTATTACGTAGTTACATACATATATTAGCGTCATCTTCACAAAATTACAATACTCGATAAAAAGTTTGTGGGGGCAGCTGCCCACACTGCCCCCTATGTAGGACCGCCACTGATGATTGCTACCATCCTTGTTGGTTGATAAACTAGTTCCAGATTGCCCACACCCATCATGCTGATGCGACATATCACTCTGATTGCTACCATCCTTGTTGGTTGATAAAATAGTTCCAGTTTGCACTTACAAATGGAAAAATAAATACAAAAGACAAAAAGCAAACAGACTTAGAACATATCAACTTAAAGATAGCAAGTGAAACGAAGTTGCTCATATATTTGCCTAATGGAAAAGGACATTTTCTTTTTTGACCCAAACCGAAAATATGTGTATGTACTCACAGTTTCATAAGTATGCATCATTGTTTAACCCGAGAGAAAGGGAATAGCCATAACAATTATGAACTTTTCAAAATGGGATAAATGGAAATTAAAATTTGTGTTCAGAAAAGGACCGACGTGATTCCTCCTAGAACGCTGGAAAGGTGAGCAACTTATGGCATGGAGTGGCATGGACTTGAAGATGGCTAAAACCTATTATCATTCACTTTATGTTTCTAGATTTTGGAACCTGCTTTTGTAAAACTCTGATTTTAAATGAATGATAACGTATCTTTTAAAAACATCTCTTTTGATTCATTTTCTATGATTATGCCTGTGATTCATGAAGTAATACCCAAGATTAGCTTCCGCTGCTATATTATCAAAATGGGGGTGTTACAGTAAGATCCTACCAATTTGTCATGTTTTGTAAACAAAGGATAAATGAGTCAAACTGTTTTCATTTTTACACATCACCAAAGATAAATTCTTATAATATCCTCTTAAATATGTCAGAGACCAAATTTGAAACACCAATGTAAAAGTAAAACACAATTTTCCGGATAGAAAATGATTGTTATGCCTACTAATCATGCCTATAAATGTACCTAATGATTTGATTGATTGATTTTAAAAAATGATTGGTGGAAATTTGAAGAGAGAAAATGCATAATATAATTATACAGGTGATTTATGCATTAGGCATGTATTTATGCTTATTTTTATAGGTATAAATAACATTACTCTTTTCGGATTATCTTGATTTCGGCTTATATTTTATAAGCTTTAATTTTCCCGCTTATTTTGAGACTTGTGAGCTTATATAAGTTTATTATGATATAATAAAAAGTAAATTGCAAAAATCGTCCTTAAGGTTTAGCCAAATTGCATGTTTAGTCCCAAATAGTTTGAAAGTGCATAGATTGTCCCAAAATCAAACTATTTTGCAAAAAATGATCCCTGGTTAACGACGAAACATGCAATTTGGCTAAAACTTAGGAACGAAACATGCAATTTGGCTAAACTATGTGGGACGATTTTTGCACTTTGGCTAAACCTTAGGGACGATTTTTGCACTTTCAAACTATTTGGGACGAAACATGCAATTTGGCTGAACCTTAGGGACGATTTTTGCAATTTCTAATATAAACCCATAAGTCTAAAAATAAGCTAGAAAATGAGGTCTTATGAGATATAAGCCAAAATCAAATAAGCTCATAAACCCACATATAAGCGAAAACAAACACCCCTACGTATAAACTATAATCAGGTCTAGAAAATAAAACGTTAATGGTTGACGTGTTAGACATTAGTAAAACTCATTTGTTTTTGGGCCTAAGCAAGTGAGATGGACTCAAAAGATAGAAAAAATGAAAAAAATAGAAATATGTGAATTCGGATCGCGTGACGATTTTACAAGTTTACGTGCGACCCCACGATCTTACATACGATCCCACCCCAGATGCGATCTTACACGATCTTAGCTAGTAAACATGTAAGATCGTACGATCTTACGAGTTTACTCGCGATCTTGACAGCCTTGGTTTTAATCAACAAAAGTTGAGGGAATCAAAGTCACACTACAAAAAAAATCTATTTTTTCCACACTTTATTTTACACACTTTTAAATAGCGTGAAAAATATTTTAAGTTTATTAACACACGTAAATGTGTAAAAAAATAGTTACATAATCTACGGTACAAATATTATACATACATAACGCCAACATTACATTTTAATATTCACACATTGAATCTTCTGATCATCTTCTTGCCATTTGCCAAAATCGAGGTGGGATATTGACTTTGTTAGCCCACCTAACATTAAATCAAGGGATGATTGATTAAAAAGTATTTTTGAGTATTGTTCAAACAGATTTTTTAGTGTCTATCTAATTTTACTTTTCCATATTAATTATATTTCACTTTGTTAATCTTCCTTTGGTGTATATTGCTTTGACATGCACCCATTTATCAATACATGTGAGCTTACTTGAACAAAAAATCAAAAGATAATAAAAAAATATATATATAACATTAGCGACTTTATATTTACAATTGAAGAATATGAGAACTTTGTCAGAAGAAATATGATAGCTATTGTTAAATGACGCAATTGTCTGGGTGTGATTTCGATTTCTAGCTTCAGTTTGACTGTGAATCAAGCTCATATGACCGTTGTTAAAGCTGTTGCATGCCTGTTACTTATGTTTTAGACAGTTGTCCGCAGCGGATTTCTTCTATTTTGGATCCCCGTGTCTTCAGGGCCATGTTGCGAGACAAGTTATATAGTATATCAGCTGTTCAAAAAGCACTGAGACAAGAAGCAGCACCTTTGAACATGAAAAATACACCAACCAGATGACTAAAAAAACACCAAGTAACATAAACACCGTGCATGTATTGTTATCATTTTTCATGTCTTCGTTTCTCAAAATATGGAGGTTTATTCCCTATATAACCACAGAAAAGTCATGTCGTTAGCATGGCACTGGACAATATTAATCTTCCTCTTACTCAACAAGAATGTCATTTGCATAAATTCTTGAATGCTAGTGATTAAGTCCAAATGAATCTCATCATAAACAAATAAAAGAAAGAAACATCAACTATATATGGCTAATACAGAGAAACTGTGTAGACTGACACGTAAAACAAAATATAGGAAATTCAAAAGAATTTAATCGTTAGATACTTACTACATATGGTGCTCTATAGTTTGTACTGGGAATCCCCCATGCTGGGAAATGCTTCTCATACTTGTCCAAGATTGTTAGCATCTTTGATTCTGCATCCACTTCATTGCATGTTTCAAAACAAGATTTTGCTATACCTTGTAATAACTTTTTGCAATCATTTTTTACCGTAGAATGATAGAATTCTTTCCCAGTTAGCACCTCCGTGAATATCTCTATAAAACTAGAGACGTTGCAAGGTAGTGCAGAGGCCTCTGAAAAGTGATCCAAGTTAAATGGATGCAAATACATTACCACAAGAAAAATTAACATTGTAGAGAGGTTCAAGTTACTTACTACTAGTATTACTATGAGAGAAAAACCCCTGTGCTAACATAGGAAATTCATAACCCGAAATCTTTGGCATAAAATCCTGAAAAGTTATATTTTGTGGACACATTTGAAACCGGTTAGTGTGTAAAAATATTATGAGAAAAGCTCAGATTATACCTCATCAAGATATATCTTCTTTCTTTTAATCCAAGCCTTCCTTATATCTAATACTCGAAGTTGTGCCTGTTTCAAGAAAACAATCCCTCGAGCAATCCCCACAGCTATTTTTATCTTTGTAGCCAACGGAAGTTTTGCTACAACTCCTACATCCATGAACAATATATTCTTTCCTTAAACTTGGATTATAATTAGTTTTGATTTCTGTCTGAAGTTATATATGCTACTTATTTACATACCCTGACGAAGGAGATACTTCAAGTTTCTGTTACACATATATTCATACACAAGGAAGAGATTTCTATTATTTATACAATATCCAATGAGTTGAGCAACGTTCGGATGCCGAAACTGTTTGAACAGTTCTAAATCAAACTGCACTCAAAAGAGATCTACTTTTACAGCGAACCATATATATCTGAATTTCCATGCCAATAAGCTAAAAATAGAGAGGGTTTCGAGACTTACATGTTTATAATGAGAGAGTTCCCTAACCGCAATGGGTGATTCGGTAGTATTTTTTAATGAGGGATATGTAATATTATCGACCCAACCCCTATAAACAGTTCCTTTAAACCCGAAACCCAAACGTCTGTTAACACTAAAGTTCCTCGTGGCAAGTTTCAGATCACTATATGTGAAAACTATAATATCTCTAGTAACAGATTCCTCTTGCTGATGAGGTGTTGTTTCACCATGATCACTACCATATTTGTTGATTGTAGTTCTGCCATTCATGTTTTCTTCATAGCTCTTTCGTGAACTTGTGCCACATTGATCTTGAAAATTTAACAACAGTTAATCAATTCAGAACTATTATTAAAATCTTGCCAAAAACAAAACAAAAATGTTTGATTAGTCATTGACAAAACATTTATATTTTCCCATAGATGTGGTTCATTTTTGTGAATTATTCTTTGACTTGATAGGAATGGAATGGATAGGATTATAAAAATGAATTATTCTGCACAAAATTAAGTTGTGCTAAGTTCTTATTTTCTGTCATCAAGAGTTGTGTTTACCAGATCCTTGTTTAATAACAGAAAAAGGATGCTTATAAATCTTCCAAGGTAACCCTCTGCTGCGTGGTGACTTGACAGAAACATCGGAAGTCTGTAATTCCAGTAAGGCCTGAAGTGACGCAACAATCTCTTATTGGGTAAGCCATAGGTGCTTGCTTTGAGCCTTGGCCATTTTGATGAGAGGGATTTGTGACTTGACATTGTTAGAACTTCTGTAAGGGGTGTTTGGATATAAAAGATGCAGTGAAATAAAACAGTAATATAACACTAACTTAATTTACTTTGAATTGATTTTCGAATTTACATGTTCCTATCTATTTATAGGTTGTGAAAGGGTGCCTTTGGCCTTGTGCCTTTTCAGGAAATGACACAACCCTTCAACATAACTGTTGTGATATAACTGTATTAACTATAACAATAATAACTGTCTAATATGGGCCGAAATAGGTTACATATGACCCATATAATAATAAAACTATATTATGAGCTTTAGTAATCTTCTATTCTTGAGCAGGCTTGAATCTTGTCATCCAACATTCTCCCTCCCAAGATGAAAGCTCTGTGTGTAGACCTCTATGTGATGACTGTGAAGTCTTCACTGCTTGTGTTTGAGGCATATTCTTCCTTGATCCTTGATGATGAGGGGACTGAAGAGAGTTTCTGTTGCTTCTCCAAGTAGTGTGTTTGGGTAGGTTCTGTTGGGTCGGTGGTGTCCTCCAATTTGACACCAAAGTGTTCAATCACTTCTTTTCCTTTAGGGGCTGCAGTCTTTGTCCAATTTGCACCATAAACACCATTCTTCAAGTGGTGTGTTCCAAGACATCCTGTGTCTATCTCTGCCATCTTTGCAGGTTCTAAAAGTGCACCAGTTTGTGCCTTTGAGGGTGCTCGTGCAGTTTTGAAGGTAGAAGTGAGAATTTCTAAGTAATTTATATAGCATTTCCTAATTTCTTCCCCAAACCCTTCTGGTAGTCCCATGATTTCTCCAATTTTGTCAAAAGTTTGACTAAAGTGTATGCTTAGGTATCCTCCCAGGTTTTCAATAAGTTTGTACAAGTCAAAAAGATGAATTTCCACACCATTAATAATTGGTGGGAGTGATCCGGGGAGAGACCTTTCTAAATAATGGTTAAAGAACCATTTGATCATTTTGTTAAACCTATTCCTAAAGTAGTCCCATTCCTGACTAATAATTTCATCATTTTTAATCAAGTTAAGGAATGTAACAAAGTCATTGAAAGTTTGGACCTTGGTCGAATAGATACTTCCTTTGATCTTGACTTGGTCCTGTTGCATCCCTTCTTCCTTTTCTGCGATTGATTCAAAGTAATCAAGTATGTACTTGTTGTGCATCAGCCTCATCTTGTCTTCATCAAAGTGAGATATATTTTTGCCTTTAAACATTGGAATTATACTGCATCTATTTCCTTCATAATGAACTGAAAAACCTTGTTTCTCCAAAAGTTCTTGTGAGAATATGTTGAGTGTCACTTCTGGTGTGTAGTATACACCAGGAATGATTATGCTTTCCCTTCCTTGTTCAACTAGGACTTCTCCCATACCATAAGATACCAAAAACTTGTTTTGGTTCTCTAAGTTTGTCACATTAAAGTTTTCTTTTATGTAACAGAAGAAGTCTAGTTTATAGCACACATGCCTGTCCAACTTGTCACTGACATACCATATTTCATCCCATGTAGTCAAGTCTGTATCCTTGACCATGCTTGTGGTTGAGAAGTGTACAGTTTCAGGGTATGTGATTGTGACAGTGGGTTTTGGGGCTTCAATTCCTTCCATCCTTTTCTTCTTATACGTCTTCTTTTTATTCTGGCAGAACTTGTTTATGTGTCCAAGTTCTTTACACTTAAAGCATCTGTAGAATTGATACTTGTTGTTGTCTGTTGGATTGTTTAAGGAGGAATTGAACTGTATGACTTCCTTCATTTTGTCCTTTAATAGGTTTTTGCACTCTTCTGATATCTTGGACATACAGGATCCTATTTGCTCTTGGGTTTCCCTCTTCATTTGCCTCTGCAAGAATTCTAACCTTTGTTCCCTTCTCATTGGACCCCAGGTTTTGCTCTGATACCATATATTGGGTAAGCCATAGGTGCTTGCTTTGAGCCTTGGCCATTTTGATGAGAGGGATTTGTGACTTGACATTGTTAGAACTTCTGTAAGGGGTGTTTGGATATAAAAGATGCAGTGAAATAAAACAGTAATATAACACTAACTTAATTTACTTTGAATTGATTTTCGAATTTACATGTTCCTATCTATTTATAGGTTGTGAAAGGGTGCCTTTGGCCTTGTGCCTTTTCAGGAAATGACACAACCCTTCAACATAACTGTTGTGATATAACTGTATTAACTATAACAATAATAACTGTCTAATATGGGCCGAAATAGGTTACATATGACCCATAAACTATATTATGATCTTTAGTAATCTTCTATTCTTGAGCAGGCTTGAATCTTGTCTTCCAACATTCTCCCTCCCAAGATGAAAGCTCTGTGTGTAGACCTCTATGTGATGACTGTGAAGTCTTCACTGCTTGTGTTTGAGGCATATTCTTCCTTGATCCTTGATGATGAGGGGACTGAAGAGAGTTTCTGTTGCTTCTCCAAGTAGTGTGTTTGGGTAGGTTCTGTTGGGTCGGTGGTGTCCTCCAATTTGACACCAAAGTGTTCAATCACTTCTTTTCCTTTAGGGGCTGCAGTCTTTGTCCAATTTGCACCATAAACACCATTCTTCAAGTGGTGTGTTCCAAGACATCCTGTGTCTATCTCTGCCATCTTTGCAGGTTCTAAAAGTGCACCAGTTTGTGCCTTTGAGGGTGCTCGTGCAGTTTTGAAGGTAGAAGTGAGAATTTCTAAGTAATTTATATAGCATTTCCTAATTTCTTCCCCAAACCCTTCTGGTAGTCCCATGATTTCTCCAATTTTGTCAAAAGTTTGACTAAAGTGTATGCTTAGGTATCCTCCCAGGTTTTCAATAAGTTTGTACAAGTCAAAAAGATGAATTTCCACACCATTAATAATTGGTGGGAGTGATCCGGGGAGAGACCTTTCTAAATAATGGTTAAAGAACCATTTGATCATTTTGTTAAACCT
>BQNB010111504.1:0-18685 GCA_026074375.1 Tanacetum coccineum | reverse complement strand
AAACGTTCAGGGACAAAATGTTACACAATATCTAACAGGAACATTTTAATGCTCCCTCTCAAATTATGAGGGAATTATATAAGACAGTGCTGAGTACAATAATTTGAAAAAAAAATTGAATTTACTAAGAAATTCTTGAAAATTTTGTACTCGAGCACTCCTTAATATCACCATTAAGTCTACACTACATATATACATATTCATAAATGTTTATTATTTATGAGGTTTTACCTGTTATGATGAGGACATCATATGATATTATATGGTCCTTTTCAGCAGCCGAAAGTCTCCCTCGTACGGTCTCCCACCATCAAATTTTTCCAGACTCCGCATGATCCTCCTATTCTTGAGCATTTTACCAATCGCCTAAATCATAGCTCCTGCTGTACCCTTGTTTACCTTCTGTGGCATATACTTCATCCCGATTCTCTTCAGAATATCATCAAGAGCATTCCGAACATCGTTGAGTGTACCGTCACTGAATTTGTGAAGTTCATCGATACATATCAATTTGTTCTTCTTGTATTTATTCTGATATATAAAGCCTCTAGGATTTGGTATGCTGAGTATGTTGGCAATCGTTTGAGATCTGATCTGTATGTATCCGGCCTTGTGAGATTGAGCTTCTTTTGGTAACTTTTGACACCTGACTGAAGATTTTCCATATGCCTTTGGATAACAATGCTTCTTATAAACATTCGCAATGAAACATTCAGAGCTAGGCGTTCTTCAATAGTAAGGTTTGTCAGCTTGCCTTGAACTAGAAGTAGCAGCATGTCTTAGATATCTTGTAAGAGAAGCCTCTTGTAATCTCCTTCTTTGAATGTATACAACTTGTCATCATTTCTACGAACGGTGATCCAATCCAAATGCTTGTAATTATGCCATTCGATAATCTGAAGCTTTGTAACAGCAATGATTCTATGCCTGGAGTAGACATCACAAGCAGATTCCTTGTTGATAGCAAATCCATGGAATTGCTGACGTTTTTGACCCCAGTGAGAGATTCCCCATAGTGCATATTTGTCGTAGATAACCGGCATAAAACTCCACATGGTGTTTGGAACCAGGTCTTCAATCCATTTGACATGCCCATAATCTGTAGCCTTGGTCTTCGTTACTAAAGTTGCATAAGTTCAGCTTGAGGTACCACCCCTTAGATACGCAAGGTCGTTGTTTATGAAGTGATCAAAAGGTATAACACGTTGACCTTATGAATTGGGTATCAAAGGTAAGGGCTTGCGCAGATCATGTAGATATTGTTGGCCTTCAGGGTTGTTCCAGTTAAGCTGATCAGTAGTTGCCTTGTAGACTTCTTCAAGAAAATATTCAAGTTCTACCAGATTCTTGCACAATCCTTTCATCAGCTTGAATGTTGGACCAGCTATTAATTTAGGAGTCAGAGTATTAACTTTGAGCTGATTCATCACGAATGCTGAGAAGTCTAGAGGAGTATCCAGCAGCTCATTAAACGAGTCATGGGTATCTTCTTTCCTAGCCAGATTGCTAATCCAAGGTTGAATTGGTCCATGAGCAGCAGGCAAAGTCTTGTTTCAATCACAATCGGGAGTTGGAGGTTTTGTTGGTTTCTGAAACCAATCATGATGTTGAGTGGTCTCATCAACAGGTTAATCTTCAGTAAATCCTATATCGAACTCCTGATGTGCGGGTCCTTCTAAGTCTTCGTCAGCGTGTATTGGTTCCTCTGCTTGAGCAGACTTTCCAGTAGATGTGTGATGATATTTGGACCCTTCTTTAGACTTGCCCGATGACTTGGATGTCTTCTCCTTTGGTGCACTTGTTGATTCAGGTTCTTTTCCAGCTCTTCTTCTCTTAGACCCCCGGTTTGATCCAGCGGAGGGTTCTTCGTCTTCATCCTGATCATCTCGATGTCTTTTAATCATGACGGTACCTCCATATGTGTCAAGTATGAGTTTGTCACTTTCATAAGCGTCAACCAATGCTTTGTAGAGAGTCTTTTGATGATCGGATCGGTGGATTGATTTGTTACTCTCCATTTTATCTATGAGAATTTTCTTCAGTTCCAGTTCAGAAAGGTTAGCTGCTACAGCATGAGATGTCTTGGCTTCATTGGATAAACGAGTCAGTATTTCTGCTTCAAGTTGTTCATTTATAGTCTTCTTAATTCGTGGCAGAATCTTAGTGACTTGCTCCTTAACTTGGGCTTTGACTTGCTCTTTGATGATTTTCTTGATGTTGTCATCAAGTTTATTGATGAAATCTGCATTTTCAGCTTGAGCTTCATCTCTGAGTCTGTCTGACTGTAATTGAACAGCTGTTTTGACGGCTTCATTCATCTTGTTGGCAAGGTACGTATCAACAATGCCGGGAATTGAAGAAACAACTGTAGCAAATTGGTTTGTCTGCTTGAATTTTAAGAAGTCATCTTCCAAAGCTTTTACTCTATCTTTAAACTTGAATACGGAATTAAAGATTGGAAGATTTTGTAAGGAGGTACTTGGAACAATTGTTGGTATGGAAACAGATGTTTGTTGCAGAGGTTGGATGAGAGAAACGGGTGGTAGAGGAATTGTTGTTGCAGAAGAAGGAGGCATTTCAACAGTCGTAGAGACAGGAACATCTACCAGAGAAGTTGACTCAGTGTTCAGATTAAGAATGGAGTCAATACCTGTATCTGGATTCGGGTTGAACATGTTTGAAATGAAGCCTGATGATACAGAAGAACTCTGTTATTGAACTTTAGGACCAGAAGCTGTCATGATCACATGAGTATCTTCTGTTACGTGAGTACCATGAACATTGGTCTGTTGTGCATCTGTCATTTTAGTATCTCTTTCTTCCAGATTGATGTTTACATCCCTATACAATTCATTCACTTATTCCTCTTCATCTGTCTCTTCATTCAGTTCTTCTCCTTCAACATTCCCACCTTGAGTTACTTCATCACTTTCTTCATCACTTCATCATCTTGTCTTTCTTCTTGATCATGAGTGGAGAACTTGGGATGAACAAAGTCATCACCATCGTTGTCTGAATCAGTCTGCTCATTATCATCATCTTGACCTTCATCATCTTGTCTATCATTTTCCTAACCATTATCATCATTATTGTCATCATCATCATCATTGTCATCATCATCATCACTCATGCCTACTTCATCATCATTTTCCTCGTCATTGGACTTTTAAGAGAGTTGCTCATCAATAGATCCATATGTCGGTACATCGGGAACCCCTGGTTTACCACCAGTTCCTTCATCTGCACTTGAGCCGCTGGTGTGAGAGCTGTGAGTTTGTATCAGGCTTCTTTTTATGGACATCTTCATTTGTTCAGCTTCTGTTAAAGCAACCTCAGATAGTACTTTTAGACCTTTAGCTTAGACGTCTTTGCAGGTTGCTTCTGCTTGGCAGGTTTAGCCGCCTTTGCTGAAGTCTTGAGTCTTTTTCCTTTAGCAGTTGGAGGAGTCTTTGTCTTGTCAGATCCAGATTGCTTCTTCTTGACACTTGCTTTTGTTTTAGGAGGTTCAGCTCCTGAAGCAATGGCATAGTACTCTTTGTAGGATTCGGAATCTTTAATGGCTTCATTTGTCAATTCATCAGGCAAAATAGCACCATATAGCTGTGTGTCCTCATGCCTAGAGACAATCTTTATCGTGGTGAACATTGGATCATCCCTGGCAAAGTTCCAATTTACCCTGTTTCTTATTGGAATTGATGGATCCTTAGTCATGAAGAAGTTGATGATGACCTTGGTGAAGCGAGGGTAGTACATCTCATTACTCCTCTTGACATTCTTGTTCTCTACTTGATAAACAAAGTCCTCCAACAGAAGGTAGACATAGTCTAAATTCTTCTTATGGTACATGCTCTAAAGGATTTGAGCTTGAGATGGTCGAAGAGTGTCATATCCGGTACTTTTACCACTCAGACATTTGTTGATAACAGCAACAAATGATCTCCAGGGTTGATGCAACTTGTTGACATTGACATCGGTTATCACCTTTATCTCTCCACTGTGACCAAGATCTCTGAGAAACGTAAGAATTTCCTCTTTAAAGGGTGGTTCCTCGAATTGCTAATCAGGGAGTTTAGGGCATATTTGAAGCATTTCTCTAAAGTACTCAAGATTCACAATATGTTTCTTATTGTTAATCTTGAAGCGAATCGAGTGGTGATGAACTGTAGCAGTGGCCTAGAACTCTTACATGTAGATTTCTGGAACATCAGCTATGATCTAGAATGCCTTGTAAAAATAAGTGAGTTTCAAAACATCATACACCACTTGAATAGTTGGTTCTTTGGACTGAGGTCTGAGCTTAGTTGAATATTACTTTTGCCAATCGTGAGTCTGTTAGTAGGAGCGACTAAAGCTTCATCTAATGCAATTTGTTGAGCTCTTGTGATGTCCATGGTTCTGTTTAAGAAAGAATCAATATAGTTTTTATATAACCAAGTTTATATATAACTATATAGACCTTTTATGTGAGCAATTTATGATGTGAAAATTTTCCTTAAGTATTAGGACCTCAAAGACTTTTAGCACTTGTAAAGATCTATTCCTCTGAATGGCAACTTAGATAGACTTATATGCTTAAGGGATTAAGGCAACTTCTTTGACAATTTAGGAATCGTGGTCTTTCTAACTAGTAGAGAATTTAGATATCCTAAGTCGTATTTTAGTTATCCTTGATTTTACCTTGCTTTTAAGCCCATTTTAACTCAATTAGATAGGATAATTAACCAAGTTTAATTAGCCTACTAAGTTAAGTTTTAATTTGCCTTCAAATTGAAATTTTGATCTTAAGTGTTTTTGGTCTAAATCTATTAGATTGATTCCTTAAAGATTTCACTAGATCAGTTCCTAAAAACATTCACTAGATCAGTTCTTAAAACATTCACTAGATCGGGTCCTTGATGAAAAAACCTAGATCGGGTCCTTAAGAACAATGACTAGACCGAGTCCTTAACAAGAATGACTAGATCGGGTCTTTAATCAAAATAACTAGTTCGGGCTCTTAAGAGTTTGACTAGATCGGTCCCTTTAGGAGAATAACTTAGTTCGGGTGCTTAAGAGTTGAACTAGATCGGTTCTCAAGGGTTTTAATGAGTTCGGTTCTAAAATGGACTTGACTAGATCAGGTCCTTAAGGAATACGACTAGATCGGTTCCTATAAGAACATGACTAGATCGGTTCCTTAAAGGAACTTGACTAGTTCGGGTCTTCAGCTAGTTCGGTTCCATAGTTTAGATCGGCATCCTGTCTAGATCGGCATTTTCTCAAAAAATTCACAAACACGATTTTTTTACAAACGAGTTAATCATTTATATCATTTTTAACTGTTTAGCAACATTTATAAGCACTTTTAATCATGGAATCACTACACTAGCAACAACAAAAATGCATACACGATCAAACCGAGCAAGAACACAAACAATTCTTTAAGATTATACACGTTAAGATATTCGAATACATTCAAGAGATCGTAAACTTCATTCCCAATACTTTACCCACTAACAATAAACATCCTAATCAAAAGCCCTAAATAGATGAACACAAAATCAACCATAAATCATCCATATTTTAATGACAAACAAAACTGAATTAAACGAGTGATTATTACACCTAAAAAAAACAAAATCCCTCAATCAATTAAAGTTTTTACAGAGTTTTGATTTTGAGGAACCCTAAATTAATTTTTTAGGGTTTTCAACTTCAAATCAGTGTTAAATCTTAATTCCTTTGAGATGTGAGTTGTTTAAGATGTGATGAACACTTTTCTTTTATACTTTAATGTACGAAATCAACTAAAAATGGAAGATTGGAGATGGTGATTCAACGAAAAGGGTTTGGGAGGGAAAGGGAATTGTTAAGTGTGTGTGGTTGTGTACAGGGAACGGGGTGGGCAGGGTGATATTAAACTAGTTTGGTTTTTATCACTTTCACCCCCCCCCTTCAAGTTACATACCTCATTTAATTTTTACTAGTAAGCAATTATAGTTTAACAATTGGCACAAATAGCCCCTTAATGTGTAACTATCATACCTAATCACTTAAATTCACACAATTACTCCCTAAAGGCATAAACACATAACATATAAGGCACACATAAGCTAAACTTAATTAACTTTCCTTAAGAATGATATTCAGTTATAGTCTAAAACCTTTTTCCTTTTGAGCACATTATTATTATGAAGAAGATATTTGACATTTTCTCCCCCTCAAATAATGACCCATTTTCTATTTAAAGAGCTGTAGTCATTATTTGAGTGGTCAAATGTCTTTTGAAAAAGCATTTGCTGATGACTTAATGTTTTATGTTTGAAAATCAAACACCATGAAATAAGATTTCTCTTATTTTAACACATAAGTGCACTGACACGTACACTTATGGTAATATAGGAAGCACGGGTTGTGATGCAAAGTAATCACAAGCCTTTGCATGGTCATAAAGTAGACCATGCCCGAGAATAAATTCCCGTTGAGAGGTCAAGTTTTCTTTTTGAAATACTTGCCTTTAAGATGATGACCGGGTTGCTATCTAAAATAATAGCAAGCCATTTGGCATGTTTTGAAAACATTTGAACTTCTGCTCGAACTTCATTTACAGCCTCGTATCATTATTGAATGACATTTCTAAGACCGTAAATGTTATCGATTTTCAGAAGACATGCCATTATTACCTCTTTTTATATTTTTCTCATTTTTTTAATTTTTTCTTTGGTTTTATGAATTTTATATTTTTGTATTTTGTTTTTATAAAAATTTCTGAAAAATGAAAAATCTTTTTGGTTTTTATGGTTTTTAATATATATACATATTATACAGGATATTTAAATAGGTACCACCACTATTCTTCAGCTTCATCTGCCAACAGTTTTAGTGTCTCGGGCGTAAAACTTCGCATTCCCAGCTTGTTGATAAGAAATTTAAGAAAGATGTCCACTAGTTGATACTCCGTATTGACAAAGTAAAGCTCTACTACTCCATTCTCCACTTGATCTTTGATGAAGTAGAATCTGATGTCAATATGCTTTGATCGAGAATGTTGAACATTGTTGAAGCATAAGGCAATAGCGCTTTTGTTATCACAGTACATTGGAATTTTATTGAATCCAAGGCCATAGTAGGTAAGCTGTGATCTCATCCAAAGGATTTGAGCACAACAGCCAGACATGACAATATATTCAGCTTCCGTACTGGATATCGCAGCGTTTTTCTGCCTTTTTGATGACCAGCTAACAAGTCTGTCTCCCAATAATTGCATACATCCAGAAGTACTTCGTCTAGTATATTGGTAACTCGCGTAATCAGCGTCTGCATAAGCTGCTAGAGCAATAAAAGAATCCTTTGGATGCCAGAGTCCCTGATTTACAGTTCCTCGTAGGTATTTAAAGATCCTTTTTACAGAATGGAGGTGCTTTTCGGTAGGCTTTGCCTGATACCGGGCACACATGCATATAGCAAATGTTAGGTCTGGTCTACTAGTTGTAAGATACATAAGGGTTGTAACACCCCCAAATAGGGTCGCAGCGGAATAATGTGTCCGGGAGCGTTACTTCATAGATCAATAGCACAATATATTAGAACGACCTCTAAAAGAGTCGTTTAAAATACGATACATTGGATTTATTGAAATTGTTTAATTCAAAGCACAACGGCTTAAATTGTTCAACATTTGATAACAAAATGTTTAGATAATAACAATTATCCCATGATGTAATGACTCCAAATCTTTTATGCATGACTCCCCAAAAGAGTATCCCCAATGTATCCTTAGCACTTCATGCTTCATTGACCTGAGAAAACATGCTTTAAAACGTCAACATAAAGTTGGTGAATTCATAGGTTTATGTAAATATAATGTAGGACCGCAAGATTTCCAAGTGTATGATAATGCAACAGATGCAAACATCACAAAGTGTAATTACGTTTCCCTAAGCTCATGACACCGAAGCTCTACATGTATGAATTGCAATATAAATTGCCTACATTGCCCGTGATGATGTTATAACCCGCAACATCCGAATCCGACATGGTATAGGTCCGTTGTCCGGTAAACCTGCACAGTGAGCGCTACTCACCCGAACGGGGATGTCAATCCCAAATAGATCTATTTATAACATTTGCGCTCACACAAAGTAATTGGCAGTTCATGATAATGGGCTCAGAGGGTTATCGCTACTTAGGCAAACATGTAATCATGTTAAAATGTACACTTGCATCCAATTTGTAAAACAATGCATGTTTCTCACCCCAAAAGTTGTAAATCATTGATATAGTAAAATATGAGGCTATGAACTCACCTTAGTGAATAAACTGGAGTATATGAATCAAGTAAATGGAAACGTCACGGATAAGACCGAATGCAACCTATGTAATTATAGGTCGTGTAAGTACCATGTACTTTGATTAACCAATACCACATATAATCCTATATAGTTACATCACCACCTAAAAGTGTTTGTTTAATTTATCAAATTAAACAATTTAATTTGTACTTGTAAAACAAATGTCCTTGTATTTGCAATTGTAAAAATGATATACTTTTCTAACAATTTATTATTTGCCAAAAACACTTGATAATTATATAAATAATTTAATTGTTTGAGAAAATAATATTTATAAGGTTAGATACATTTACAAATATTACTTTTAGTAAAAACGTCATATATTTCTCGTTTTAATCCCGTTTTTAACGTTCTTTATATGTATGGACTCGTACTTGAATTGTCTAATCAAATTTTAAATTTATTATATGGTTAAGTATTGTTATGAACAGTAACAGTAAGTGAAAGTTTATACAAATATTTTTTATAACTTTAATTATTGAAATCGTATTTTAATTGTATCTCATTCGTTTATGCTCGGTTTTTTGTGATTCTTATGTCCACATCTTCGTAATTAAAAGCTCTATTTAGGAAAATTAATTCCTAACAGTTCACCATTGTGAATAGTAACATATTTTTATAAATTTGCTTTTATAAAAATACTTTTTAACTTAAACTTGTAAATAATGTATCTTTTTGTTATAAATCCATTTTTAACGTACTTTATAGTTTTAAAATCCTCATAAGTTGTATTTTATCATAAACACAGGTTCCCATTTTTATCAGATTCGAAATGTTAGAGTTTTTATAAATATACTTTTATAAAGTTACTTTTACATATTTAATTACATAAACATGAAAAAGTCATAACTAGTTCATTATCTATTGGTTTTTCAAGTTTCTTACCTTTTTAGAATCCTTATGAATTTATCTTTTACAGAAAAATAATGAATAATTATCTTAGATTCGAATTTATATATTTTAATAACTTTCTTTTATAAAAATGCTTTTAAACATGTATATCTTGCAAAATTCATATCTCTTTCAATATTTATCGGATTCGCGAGTTCTTTATATTCTTAGAATCGTGATGAGATGTACTATCTACTAAAAATATAAAACCTTACTGTTGGAGTCTGAATTTAAACAGAAAGTTATGATCTTGTTGTAAACCTTTTATAAAATTAGTTTTTCACAATTTTTAATATCAACTACTTATTACAAGTCCTCTAATGTGTGCAATATACCATCTTGTATGTATTTTTAGTCCTCTAACACATGAGTTCAATAATTTGTCCAAGAATCACAAGTCTTCTCATTTGTAATCTAAATAAATAAAGTTTTCATAATTAATTCATATACACTTTTATAAATTAACTAATACTTGTGTAATGAGTGTTTCTTCATTGTAACATGAGTTTTAACCTGATAACCATATGTACTTATATAGTTCGAACCTTGTTAAGCCATAGAAATCCATTTTATAAACTTGTAAAGTTTCCTAGGTGATGATTTAACTATACACAATTATATATAACATAAAATGAAAGTATTGAAAAGATTAGAGTCTTAGATAACCTTAGATGAGTGTAGGGTGAAAGATGAACACAATAAAACCCAACCAAACAAGACCCTAATTTGAATTTATGAGTAGAAAACCCTAATTTCTTTTCTTGTATACTTCTTGTTAAACCACAACCCAAGCTTCCAATACAATTTGAATGATCTTAGATATACTTGATATCAATGCTTGAATACTTGAAATACTTTAGAATGAAAATTAATATAAAACCCTAGTTATAAGATTTGAGCCATGGGCCTTTTTGTAGGAAAAAGGGAGAGTTTTTGCTTGGTTTACTTGCTAGTGTAAGTTTTGGGTATTAAATGAACATAAGACTTTCCTTAAGTAGTAGTAGTTTGCTATGAAACAACCTTAAACAACCCATGGTTTACTAAATGGTTTAGGGTACTCTTTGTCCTCCCTAGGAGGAGGGAGACATCTAAACCAATGGTGAGAGGGGAGGGTACAATTTGACAAGCTAATTACTTGAAGTATGTGATTAAGAGTACATGGTAGGGTTTTAAGGATTTGATACTAGTGGGTTTTAGTTATTTACTTGTGTATAAATTGCATAAATCCTGCTCACATGGGTTATAAGGGTAGAAAATATATAACTTTTATGTATTGGGTATAAAAGTGAGTATTTGTTTGAGTATAGATAGGTATAGATGCTTCCAGGTATACCTAAATGTATTTTATTGCGAAACGTAAGCGTTTTACGTAACCAATAAAATAAAATATGAAAAGTTATAAATTATACTCTTAATAATTATATAACATTTGCTCGACGTAAACTTTAACTTGTTTAGTGTCGGTTTACATTGAACATTGATTTTTAGTTTACGCGATTTAACTATAAGATAATAATTAAAAGCGAACGCGTAAAACTTTAACAATAAATGATGATATAATTGAGTTGGGAAATGACCTGAAGATGATAAATGTTATAGTCTCCACCCATTAGAAGAGCCTTGTCCTCAAGGCTCAAGTCGCGACACTTGACGCAGTTACGGGTTTAGTGAAGAGATGCGGATACTTCTTTTGAAATTGGTCTTCACGTTCCCATGTGAACTCAGGACCTCTCCTCGAGTTCCATCGAACCTTGACAATTGGGATACGGATTTGTTTCAACCGTTTGACCTCTCGATCTATGATCTCCATGGGTTCCTCCACAAAACGGAGCTTGTCATCAACATGAAGTCCTTCCAATGGAACGACTAATAGTTCGTCAGAATAACATTTCTTCAAGTTGGATACATGAAATGTATTGTGAACCCTGCTCAACTCTTAAAGAAGCTCAAGCTTGTAAGTAATAGATTCAAACTTTTCCAGCAACTTGAAAGGTCCAACATATCTAGGGTTTAACTTCCCCCGTTTGCCAAAACGTACGACCCCTTTCCAAGGTGAAACTTTAAGCATAACACTATCCCCAACTTGAAATTCCACCGGCTTATGCTTTAAATCGGCATAACTCTTTTATTGGTTACGGGCGGCTTGCATTCTTTGTTTGATCTGAATGACCTTCTCGGTTGTATCTTGAACTATTTCTGGACCGGTGAGTTAAACTTGTCCAACCTCGGCCCAACAAATAGGTGGACGACATTTAACAGTGCAGCCTTGTTGCTAGCGTGATAACTATTATTATATGAAAACTCGACTAATGGTAAATGTTTAACCCAACCATTTCCAAAGTCGATCACACAAGCACGTAGCATATCCTCGAGAGTTTGGATAGTTCTCTCGCTTTGTCCGTCGGTTTGTGGATGGTACGCAATACTCATATCCAAGTTAGTACCCAAGGCCTTCTGAAGTGATCTCCAGAAATTCGATGCGAACCTAGGGTCACGATCACAAATGATTGAGACAGGTATTCCATGCCTCGTGACTACCTCCTTCAGGTACATTCTCGCCAATTTCTCCATGGAATCAGTTTCTCTCATTGGTGTAAAGATTGCAGACTTAGTAAGTCGGTCAACAATCACCCAAATGGTGTCATATCCTTGCGACGACTTAGGAAGCTTTGTGACAAAATCCATAGTGATATTATCCCACTTCCATTGGGGTATCTCGGGTTGTACTAACAAACCCGATGGCCTTTGGTGTTCAGCTTTGACTCTAGCACACGTCAAACATTTGCTAACATAGGTGGCGATGTCGGCCTTCATATTGGGCCACCAATATAGCTTTTTCATGTCTTCAATCAGCATTAATGTTTGTTCCAGCTTTGTCTTGTAGGTCTGCCATCTTAATATGTTTTGTTCATAATCAACTCAAATTATAATTCCTAAAATTTCCCTAGTTGATTAATGACAAACCAATAAGCACAAGCTTCTCCTAAGCTAATATAGATGAAGACTTTCCACTAAAATCCTTGCACTCGTCCCCTTTTTGTCATAATCAAAATAGGCCTGAGTGATGTAGATTGTTTAAGTATTATGAACAATAAGCTTCCACTAAAAAGTATATTAACCATCTCTTGAATCTCGAACTCAGTAGCCTAGTCATCTTTCCTTCAGTACGAACAAAGACATGCTATTATTGATTATTATGTAATAAAATGTCTTTGGATATTCTTGTAGTCTAATATATGATGGCAGATCAACATCATTGGCCGATAGTCTCAGTGAGCGCCGTCGCCATATCAACGACCAGTATCCTAGATCTATGTTCAAGGGGCTGAATCGTATCATACTCCGACCAAATATTTGTAAAGGAGCGTGTAACTTTTCCAATCAAGAATTATAGCATAAACTGAACCTCCAAAATGAACCATACACATCCTCATTGTTCAAGATCCAAGGGCGTCTGTGGACCCAAAATATATGTGTTTATAGATAAAAAATTACAGAAAAATAAATACATAGGAAAACCTTATAAACCCTAGATCAAGAGCCACGAGGCTCTGATACCAATTGTAGAATCCAAGATCTGGACTCAACTAGGGTATGAATAACATTGATTGATTAAGCACAGCGGAATATGAAATAAGAACATAATCACACGTATTATAGGTTCTTTATTCAAACTATGATAAAGAAAACTTTATTACAAATACTAAACTTCTACACACGCTCTATGCGTGTCTCGGACTCTCATTGGTGAAGTTACTACTAAAATGGATATCAAAACTATATCACCCTACCTCTATTTATATACTAGAGAGGCTAGGGTTTACAAGAAAACCTTAGTCAAACATATCATAATGTTGATTTTGTAACTTCCAATCATCATTAAATACTATTTGACCAGTCTTCAATCAGCATTAATGTTGATCTTTATCTTTTAGCTGAGCATTAAATACTGTTTGACTAATCTTCAATCAGAATTAATGGTATTCCAGCTTTGTTCTTGGAGGTCTTCATCTTTAAATATGTTTTTGTCATAATCAACTCATATTAGTAGATTCTACATTAGTACCCAAAGCCTTCTGAAGTGATCTCTAGAATTTGATGCGAACCTAGGGTCACGATCACAAATGATTGAGACATCTATTACATGCCTCGTGACTACCTCCTTTAGGTACATTCTCGCTAATTTCTCTATGGAATCAGTTTCTCTCATTGGCGTAAAGATTGCAGACTTAGTAAGTCGGTCAACAATTACCCAAATGGTGTTATAACCTTGCGATGACTTAGGAAGCTTTGTGACAAAATCCATAGTGATATTTTCCCACTTCCATTGAGGTATCTTGGGTTGTACCAACAATCCCGATGGTCTTTGGTGTTCAGCCTTGACCTTAGCACACGTCAAACATTTGCTAACATAGGTGGCGATGTCGGCCTTCATATTGGGCCACCAATATAGCTTTTTCATGTCTTGATACATTGTGTCGAACCCGGATGGATAGAGTTTTTGATTTGTGGGACTTGTGCATGATACCCGGTCTTAAATCACCATAACATGGCAACCAACTCCTGCCATTTAAGCATAGGGTTCCGTCGGCACGGGGTTCCAACTTTTTCTTCGGTATATCCTTCCTGATCATACCTCCTACGTCTTCATTCTTGATGTTCTCTGGTTTCTGTGCTTCTACTTGAGCTTCCAAAATTTGTTTGGGGAGATTCAAGCCATCTGTTCTTTACGGCTTAAGGCATCGGCCACTACGTTTGCTTTCCTTGGGTGATAACGAATTTCACAGTCGTAATCACTGAGTAACTCTAACCAACGACGTTGCCTCATGTTTCAACTCCTTTTTGGTCAAGATTGTGTTGTAGGTTCTATGATCTGTGAACACATTAACTTGGTTCCGTACCTGTTGTGCCTCCAAATCTTTAGAGCAACACCACTTGCACCAAGTTCCAAATCATGAGTAGTATATTTTTTCTCATGAATCTTCAACTGTCATGATGCGTAAGCAATCATCTTCTTGTTTTGGATCAACACCGCACCCAATCCTTATACGACGCATCGCAATACACAATGAAGTTCTCAGCTATTTGAGGGCGAGCTAAAATGGACGCGCTACATAACTTATTTTTCAATGTCTGAAAAGCTACTTCTTGCTTGTCACCCCATTCAAAGGAGACTTTCTTCTGAGTGAGCTTGGTCATTGGCTTAGTAACTTTCAAAAATCCTTCGATGAATCTCCGATAATAATCGGGAAGACCTAAAAATTACCGTATCTCCGTAGGAGTCTTGGGGGATGCCCAATCTTTTATGGATTCGATCTTGGCGGGATCCACGTGAATGGCTTGACTATTAATCACGTGGTCGAGGAATTGTACCTTGGGAATCCAAAATTCACATTTAGAGAACTTATCATATAATTCTTCTTAGCAATTCCAGAATTGCCTTAAGATGTTCTTCATGTTCTTTCTTGTTCTTTGAATAAATTAGTATATCGTCAATAAAGACAATTACAAACTTATCCAAATATGGTTTGCACACCTGATTCATGAGATCCATAAATACCGCCGGTGTGTTCGTCAAACCGAATGGCATAACTTGGAACTCGTAATGACCATACCGAGTTCTGAATGCTGTTCTTTGGAATATCTTCTTCACGTACTCGAAGCTGATGATAACCCGATCGCAAGTCTATCTTAGAATAAACACTGGATCCTTGTAGTTGATCAAATAAATCGTCGATCCTTGGGAGTGGATAACGATTCTTCACCGTCAGCTTGTTTAATTCCTGATAGTCGATGCACATTCGAAATGATCCATCCTTCTTTTTGACAAACAAGACCGGAGCTCCCCAAGGTGAGGAACTGGGTCTTATAAAGCCCTTGTCGGATAGTTCTTGCAATTTCTCTGACAACTCTTTCATTTCAGAAGGAGCTAATCGATAACGTACTCGTGCTACAGGTGCAGCATCAAACATCAAATCAATTTGGAATTCCACTTCTCGAGTCGGTGAAAGACCCGACAAATCTTTAGAAAATACTTTAGGAAAATCTCGAACGATTGGTACGTCCTCATGTGCTTCCTCCCCCGGACTTGTCTTCAGTCTCCTTTGTAGTAACATGTGCCAAAAAGACATGATGTCCTTTTAACAAATATTTCTGAGTTTTGGTGCACGAAATGATGTTCAAACGATTCCCGTTTCCTTAATTACTTCCGTCACCATGAATAATTAAGGTTTCATTTCCCCAGGGAATATGAACGATCTTCTCGGCACAATCAATGATAGCGTGGTACTTTGACAACCAATCCATACTGATTATGATGTCAAAACTACCAAGTTCTATGGGCATTAAGTTGATGTTGAATGGATAGTTTAAGAAGTTTAATGTACAATCCCGGATGATAGTGTTTATCCCAATTATTTTCCCGTCGGCTAGTTCAACATCATAATAATGGTCTAATGTAGTTGGTGTGATATCAATTAGAGAACTAAATGCAGTAGATACAAAACTTCTATCGGCACCAGTATCAAATAAGATAGAAGCATAGCGGTCGTTTAGAAGGAACGTACCCGTAACGACGTTGGAGTCCGGGTTTGTTCCCGCATTTCCCACCACATAAACCTTTGCTAGAGCATTGCCATTCCCACCTCGATTACCACGGTTTCCATTCTTCAACTTCAGACAGTCTTTCTTGAAATTCCCCTAAACACCACACTCATAACAAGTGATAGCATTCTGAGTTGTTTCAGAGTTCCTACAATTGTTATTATTACCATTAGGACCATAACTCCTATAGTCACGAGCCAGATGGCCGGTCTTCTTGCACTTATTACATCTGGGAGCACATGGGCCTTTATGGTGATAGTTGCATTTTGTATAAAAGGGCAATGATCTTGTGTATTCCCTCCTCTCACCAGGCCCTGTAGTGTAAGCTCGCCCAATGTTCTGTCTCTTGTTTTGTTATTGGTACCCCTGATTGTTCCCAGCATTAAATTCCAACTTTCTCTTCTGCTCAACTTGTCTTTCAGAAATAGTAAGGACTTTTTGGTCCATCTGATCATTAGCAAACTTAATTGCTTGTTCCATTGTCTTAGGTTGATATGACATTACATTTCTCTAAATCATATCAGGAAGTCCACCAACATATTTCTCAACTTCATCCGATTCCTCGGGAAACATCTGTCCACACATCAGTGCAAGTTCTTGAAAACGTAGAGTGTAACTCGTGACATCAGTACTTTTACTTTTAGGTTCCAGAGCTCAATTTCCAACTTCTTGATTTCACCCCTTGGGCAGTATTTGACTGTCATCATTTTCTTCAGCGTCTTCCAGTCCATAGCATAAGCAACATCTTGAGTAACCATCTTCATGTGGGAGTTCCACCATGTTAAAGCATTTCCAAGGAAAGCGCAAGTAGCAAACTTAACTTGGTTCTCCAAAGTATAGTTGCTAATGTGGAACACTGATTCCATCTTTTCAAACCATTGCGCCAACACAACCACTCCTTCAGTACCCTTAAAGGTAAGGGGCTGACAATTTAGAAAATCTTTGTATGTACACTCAAGCGGAGTGCGTGTAGTTCCTCTAGTTCCAGTGCTAGAATTGTGGCTTCCATCGCCATGACCATTAGTGCTATTTCGAAGAGTTTCTTGATTAGCAAGTGCCGTAGACACTCTTGTTTCGATTAGTTGCTCAACAGCAGTAGCTGTCATAGGGGCAACAGCAGAGGTTCTTTTTGGTGGCATATTGTTCTAAATCACAACAATATAAAATACATGAGCTTTCATAAACATCACAACATGACATGGGTACAATATATATAACAAGATCACATCACACAACGATTATATAACATGACTGGGATCAAAACACATAACAAAATTAAGATCGACATGACATAATACAACACATCATATATAATTGGAAAACATACATGATTGTCTGATACAAGAAAGATAATACAAATCCTACTACCGTACTAGCTGGGTATAAAACCTATAATACTTAGCCGGCTAACATAATGATAGCTATGAATATGACATGAAAATGTAAAACTAGGCAGAATTATCAGCGCCTTCGAGATCATGTGCATGAGTCGGATCTCTAGCCTGAAGTGCCTGAATCTGTCCTAGAGTCGTTGACAACTGTCCCTGTAGTGATGAAACATGTGCAATCAATGTCGCTGTCAATGACTCCTGTGAAGCGATACGATGATCCTGAATCCAAGTGTGAGTCCTGTATGCATGTAGCTTATAGTGAACTGCCAAACTCAATCCTACTGAATGTGCCTAAGCCTCTCGAGAAGCTAGAGCCTCCTGGTCCAACAATAGTGCAGTCTCCTGGTGGAACTGTCTATCCTCGATCAATACATCAACTCTTTGTAATAACTGAGTCTGTCTGTCCTGAGCATCCTCGATCACAGCATAAATATCCTGAGTGTCCTGCTCCTGAACCGCAGCAAGCTCGGTCACTCTAGCATTGACCCCTTCAAGGGTCGTCAGTGCTACCTCCTTAACAGCCTCTCTCGGGTCTACCCAAACATCCTTTATCCCATAGCCGACCTCCTTGGATCTCTGACGTCTGGTCTCGGCATCCAGAGTACCGACAAACCCATAGTCTACTCTATGACCTCTAGTAGGTCTAGAAGCAGCAGTCGAACTCTCCCCCACCTTATACCTCGATGTGGGAGCAATCACACATAACCTCTTACGAGGTGATAACTCGGCCTCGAGAATGTCCTCCCTACAGTCGACTGGTGGTGGTATGAATAGTGAGGCTGGTAGTGGTGGTAGTGGTGATGATGTTAACGGTAATGATGTGGGTACAGGTGGTGGTAAATGTAGTGATGATGGTAGAGGTGGTAGTGGTGGTGAGGGAATCTGAGGTAGTGGATATGACCAAGGTGAGAGTGGAGATGGTGGTGGTGATGGTGGTGTAGGTGTGGTAGCATGCTCAGCAATACGTGCCTCCGTAGATGGTGACATAGGTGGCTCAAGTCTGACAGTCTTTCGTGCCCTGCGGAGATGTGTTTGAGAAAAAGGGACCTTAGTCTGAGGTGATCTGGGTGTAGGTGCAGACTCATCCGTCTCAAATTCCTATGTATCCCCAGCTGAGGGAACAGGGTCAACAGCAGGTACAGCAGAAGAGTCAGCCAAAGCTAGGTGCTCCTCCTCCTCCTCGTCATCAGAGGCCTCCTCGTCCTCGTCATCAGTATTATGGAAACCATATAGGGGGGGTGAATACGTTTCCATTAAAAACTTTAAGATCAAGAATTACATCACTCTTCTACCGGCGGTCCCATATATATATGGGGACGCCAAGTATATCAGGGAGCCGCCTAATTTATGGGACCGCCTCCAGAAGAGGTTTTTGGAATAGATCTTTTGTATCAAATCACCAATCAAATTTGACGCAATATGAGAAGTGTCGATCATAGGTTTACAATAGCTAAAGCATATTCTAACAAT
>BQNB010111503.1:0-13963 GCA_026074375.1 Tanacetum coccineum | reverse complement strand
CTCACACTTTTTATAAAAATAACACAAACATTTTTATATCTTTTACAAAACATTTTTAGATTTAAAAGAAATGTTTTATTCAAACAAATATTTTAAATTCAAATTTTTACCAAAAAACAGCTAGAAATGTTCCAGAAAACACCTCCCCCAGAAAAGACAAAAAAGGGAGCGTCAGGCTTGGGCGACCCCCTTAATTATTATGGGCGGGCCCTTAATTTTAAGGGGACCGACACCCTAATTAAGGGGACCGACCACGTGTTTTTTTTTCACAGCTTGCCTATAAATACTAGACTATTCCCCACTGATTTTCTCACATTTTGCACATACTTTCTTTCTGTTATAAATCAGTTTATACTTTCCTTTCTTTCTTTTGATCATTAAATCATAAAGCCTTGTTTCCAAGTGATCCAAGCTTTGATCCTCAAGTGCAAGAGAAGAATACTTCCTATCATCAAGTGAAGAATTATTATAGCTTAGTGTGTGTCCTTGCAACCTTGTTGCAATTGTATCATATCTTGTAAATCATTTGTGTATATTGTGAAGGTGTGTATCGTAGTTATGTATACTAAGTAGATTGTAGTGATCATTGTAAGTATAGTTAGACCGGGTGATCTTAGTAAGTTGTGATAGATTGGTGTGATCGTAGTAGTGTCTTGGTGAAGTGAAGTTGTGAAGAAAAGTGAAGTTGTGAAGTGAAGAGAAGTTGTGAAGTAGAGTGAAGTCGTGTAGTGAAGCCAAGTTGTGAATTGTCGTGAAGTGGTGTGTTGTGTTGTGATAGATTGGTTCTAGCTAGGATTAGAACTCGACATATAACTTAGTGTCGGAAACTAGTGTAAGCTAAGTTGTGTACGGTTTTCTCCGCCTAAAGGGAGCTTGTTGACGTAGTGAAAAAAACTCTCGAGTTTGGTGCTCGGGGAGTGGAGTAGGGTGAAGAGGTGCTTCGTTACCGAACCACTATAAATCCAGTGTTGTGGTTTGATCTTTCCATCTCTTATCTCTTATCTTGCACATTTATTTACATCTTATCATTACTCGCTTGATTAGTTAAATTATCTATATTGTGCATATTGTTAATTTACATAAAGTCAAATCTAAGTTTTTATAAATAAACATAACATTAATTTAGAAAGCGGTAAACTATTCAACCTCCCTTCTAATTTTTTCAGAATTGGTATCAGAGCCACGTCAAACAAGAATTTTAAAATAAACTGTAATTTAAAACATGAATCGATCTATGGAATCAGAAAAATATTTAGAAGGGCAATCTATGCAAAGATCACCACTATTTGAAAGTGATGGATTTATTAATTGGAAAAATAGATTCGAAACTTATGTGAAATCAAAAGATCTAGATCTTTGGCATGTCATTAGCTTTGGTGATTTTCCTCCTATTCAAAGTAATCTCGAAACTAAAAAGGATGAAATTGTATCATTTTATAAACAAAACGATGATCTTAAAAAGAAACTTGCAAAAAATTATGAAGCTAAAATGGTAAATTATAATGCTTTACCACGTAAAGAATATGAAAGAATTTTTATGTGTAAAACCACAAAAGAAATTTGAGATACTTTATTAATAACTCACCAAGGTAATAGTCAAGTCAAAGATAATAAAATAAATCTTCTTGTTCAACAATATGAACAATTTACTATTCCGGAAGAGGAATCGATAGATAATGCTATTGCTAGATTTAACACTATTATTACTAGTCTAAAAGTACTTGATGAAGGTTTTTCTAGCAAGAATTATGTTATTAAATTTCTTAGGGCACTTCATCCAAAATGGCGTACAAAGGTTACGGCTATTGAAGAATAAAAAGATTTAACATCTCTATCACTTGATGAAGTTATTGGAAACTTGAAAGTTTATGAAGTAATAATTAAAAATGATTCCGAAATGGTCAAAGGTAAAAGAGAACAAAATAGATCTCTTGCTTTGAAGGCCAAAAAGGAATCAAGTGATGAAGATAGCTAGAATTCAGATGGTGAAGACGAAGAATACGTCATGGCCGTAAAAGAATTCAAGAAATTTTTCGAAAGACGGGGAAGATTTACAAGACAACCACGAGACGAAAGAAAGTCATTTCAAAGAAGTAGAAGTAACAAAGACGATAAAAGTAAAATAAAATGCTTTAGATGTGGAGATCCAAATCATTTCATCAGAAAATATCCAAAGTCGTCAAGAAGCAATAATCAAAAAGCTTTCATTGGAGGAGCATGGAGTGATAGTGGCGAAAATGAGGAAGAAAAGGCTAAAGACGAAACTTGTCTTGTAGCTCAAGCATAAAATGAAATATGCTTAAGAATAAACTTAGAGCCCGACGAATGGATTAAAGATAGTAGATGCTCGAAGCATATGACGGGTAACCGAAAGTTGTTTTCTACATACAAAGCGTACAACGGAGGGAACGTCATTTTTGGAAGCAATTTACGAGGCAACATCATAGGCAAAGGTACGATTTCTCATGACTCCCTAATTATTGAAAATGTTAAGCACGTAGATAATTTAAAATTTAATTTTGCTTAGTAGGTTTAAAATGAAAAGATTAAGGAAGAAAATTTCTAAGCTAATCAATTAAATAAATATTATCAATCGCTTAAGAAAATGTTAAATCTTCAAACCTTCCGGAGATAAATCCGGTCTAGGATTAATTTTACCAAATGATCAACTATGAGTCAAAAAAATAAATTTATGTAAGTCATAAGAGGTTGAGTCTAAAGAAAAAGTAGTAGAATTAAACTCAAGCCCAAGACCAAAATTTATGCTTATAAATAATACTAAAATTCCTATTGCAAGCGACGACAAAGTAAAACGTTTTTATAAACCTTCCTTAAAACTCGGAGTCGGATTTACTAAACCAAAAATGAGATCTAAAACTCCTCACCAAAAGAGCTTATAAAATCCACAACCACGTTCAAAAAACACCACGAACCTAGGAGAGATCAAAGTTAGATAAAATTTACCCTAACGGAAAATTCATCAATGTGGATTATTCACAACAACCACTACTTCTCGTCCGTGGGAATGTCCACCTTATATGTATCTGAATCAAATGCAACATATGCAAACTATGTTCGGAACTAACAATTTTGGACCCATGAGACATTGGGGACCAAGTGGTTGAGTAGTTACAACATTCTAGTGGAGTTGTTCATGAACATTTCTTGGAATCCGACGAATAAATGCTTCTAAAATCTTATGATACGGTTTACCAATGATTTTTCCCTTCAAAAGCTTACTCACATGAATATGTAAAGAAAACACCTTGTTAGGCAAAGGGTATGTCCTTTCTTTCTAAACTTCATAGAACTTAGATTAATGTGTTAAAATGATCAATGACTATATAAAATAAAGCTAAGTAATAGTAAATAGAATATAATTGAGCTTGTGAAAGAGTGTATACCTAAAAATCGCACATTTGTTGGTTTTCTAGAATTAAGAGAATTTGTTCATTATGAACTCATCTCTCACGTAGTTAAATTAGGATTCTCTACGTACCTCTATAAAATGGAAATCTTCTATGTCCACTAGTAGCAAACTCACGTAGATGAAGAAAAGTGAGTTAGTGGGAAATTATTAACATAGAAGTAGGATTAGTTTTACATCTTACGCCGGAAAGGCATGACATCAAAACACTATGGATGAAACAAACTCCCCTCGACATACTTCATATGCCTCGACCTACACGTCTAAACAATTACTCGTCTATCCAAAATCCTCTCATCAAGCTTTAACTCCATTCTATTATTCTATCGACACATATTTATCCATGTTCAAATACTACACATCTTAACATTAATAATTGTCATCCGAAGTAATTAATTTATTCAATTAACAAGAAGTTGATTGAAAACGTCACTAAATCCTCGTTAAATCTTCTCTCGGCTTGACAACTTGATTATCTCATCCGAAGTAATCAAAGTATTTTTAATTAACGAAAGGTTAATTAAAAATGTCAATTAAATTTCTTCAATCATCTCTAAACCACCTCCCGATCCAAAAATCTTGACATCTTAATTGTTTCATTAGAAATTATTTAAGTTTACTTAACTTAACGAAAAGAATTAAAATGTCAAGTATTTTTCTCTCGTCACACACACCAAACAACAACCCCCCCCCCCCCCCCCACCCCCCCTTCAACTTCATTCTTTCGGCAAATAATTATCTAAATAATATTACTATTAAGCTCGTCGACGATTTTTTGATAATTGTACATTTACAAAACTAGTCAAAATGGAAAAACAAAAAAAATCTCAGATAGGCGGCCCCCTTAAAATTAAAGGGACTGGCCGTGTTAATATGGGCGTGCCCCAATTTATATTTACGGTGACGTCCATTAAAAATTTTCGCCAAACAGTCTACTTTTTTATTTCTGCAAAATTGATTTCCATAACAAACTATTAAACACTCCATTTTCTCTTCTCCTTCCTTCCCTGCTGCTGTGTGACGAAAACAATCCCCCAAAACCACCAAAATTTAAACCTTCAAACACTCATTTGATCAAAATTTGCAAGGGGCAAACACCAACAACAAGATTAACAACCTCTATTGTAAGATTTCCTATACTCTTCTTTTTCAATTCCATCTAATTTTGCTCTTAAATCAAAATTGGGTATTTTTCATAATTTGTTCTTTTTATTTTGATTTGGTTCTAGGACAATCCATAACTATAAAGATTCTCCCTTAGTCTTAGGAATTCAAAATTTTCAATAGGATTGAGTCGTAATTTTTTTTTGTTCAAAAATTTCTAAAAATATATACATTTAAAAAAAATAACTAAGAAATTTTCAAAACAAAATTTTATACATTGTTGATTCATGCCAAAACACTATAAAATGAATATACAATTAGACTATCGAATACATACATACCAAACTTATTTTTCGAATCAATTGAATAAAGTTTTATAAAATTTAAGGGGATGTATTGGTTCGTTTTCTTAGGATCGTTTTTTAGAGTCGAAATGACCATCAACTAAATTTTGTCACTTTATAAACACATAACTAACTTAGTATAAAAGTCTCAAGATATAAATTCAAATAAAAAAAAAGGAAATCTGTCAAATCAAAGGAGCATGGCAAATCTTGGATGGCCATGGGTTTAGAGCGTCATGGGAAGCATTAGGGTTGGTTTATAAGATTTTTGAAAGCTTATTGTCTTGCCATAAGCTTGGACCTCTTGTAAGCTATCTTTATCCATTTTTGCTTATTTTACTATTCATCTGCTTATTTATGCTTAATCATGCTTTTTTGTTGCTTATTTATGCTTCTTGTTACTTGTTTATGCTTTTTTATGATTTACATGTCTTTTATTTAAGTCTTGGTTCAAATCTACCTTATTTACCTTGTAACTGCTTATTTACCTATTTGCTTATTTAGTGCTTATTGGTGTGTGCATTGTATTTATTTTTGCTTAATATTGTAATATTGTCATCTGTCTTTAAGTTTCTTGGCTTAAAACTCCTAAAATCAGTGTTAAAAATAGCTTTGAAATCTTAAAGGACTGTTTGGTTCAAGGGTGAAAAAAGGTCAAATTGGTTTAAAAATTGGTTTGGGTCACTTGGCCACCTTTGGCCAGCTTTTTTAAGCTTTCCTTAATCTTATTTCAAAATTTTTAAGGTCTTAAGTTGGTTTTTAAGTTATTTTCTAAAGGGTGTTTTTGAAACTATGGTGACAAACAGTCTCACAAGTGCTTAATTGATTTTGCCTTCTAAACCAGCTTTTTCAAGTTATTTTAGTGTTGTTTTTATGTGTCAATAGCAGTAGTTAAGTTTTCTGTAGGTCCCAAGTCTTGGATCTGTTTAGCTTTTTGTAAGACAATAGCTAACTTGAATAAATCCAAATCAACTACATGAGAGACAATTACTATGAATACTATGTGTTAATGCCGAATCTTAACACAAGTACTAAGAAGAATACAATGTAAAACTTTGCTATTTTCTATTGATTTCTATTAGGGTTCTATATATCAAACACTATGCCATAGGGTTCCTTTTATACACCAAGGAAACCCTAATGGGCTTTACAAACGCGTAAAAGGATAATGCATATCCTTTCCTAAGATATCTCCTAAGATATCTCTAAGATAACTATTATAACTATTCTATTACATAAACAAACTTAACTAGACAAGACCAGTATTAACTATAGTACTGCCAGACTTAACTTAGTACTAACTATAGTACTGCCAGACTTAACTTAGTACTGGCAGAGTTAACTATGTCTACCAGACTTAACTATTATAACTACCAGACTTAAGTCTGTTTACAATAATTCCTAACAATCCTCCCCTAACTTGATCTTCACTTGTGAACTTCAAGTTTCTTTGAATATCTTCATTATGAGCTTCCTGAGGATGTTGTGACCATTATCTTTGGAATTATTCTTGAACTGTAACATGATGACTGTCTTGTTTGAGCACTTTCTTGATTTCTATCAGCAACTTTTTAAAGCATCACTTCTTGATATTTGCAGCATCTAATCTTTTAAATATCATGTCGAACACTTCACAGCTACATATACTTTCTCTTTAGCAACATATGATCATTTTAGCAACAGATAAATAACAACATTGACTATATGTACATCAAATCATAAAGTTTTAGTCTATTCTCATCACATCCAGGTGTGTTAACTCCTAAGAGAGGTGATTGAAAATTTAAATGGATTTGATGTCTCTTTACCAGTTAGCCATTAACCCTGGAGTAGCCAATGTTTGGTTCATAAACCATGGTACATTGATAACCATTTCAACTCTTAGTACGTGAAACATGGTGAGTTGAATTACCATATGATTTTTAGCAAATCATCAGCTATCAACGGATTTGAATACTCTTTACCAGTAGCCGTTTGTTCTGGAGTAGCTAACTCTTTGTTTTAAAAACATGGTGAGTTAATTACCATACAGTTTTTGGTAAACTGTTAATCATCAACGGATTTGAGAAGTCTTTACCAAAGCCGTTTGCTTTGGACTAGCTAGTCCTTATGCCTATTAAGCATGGTGAACTGATGACCATTTGTTGTGTGGTGGTTAGCCAACAATCAAACCATTCTCTCTTCCATTATAGTCCAGAGTTTCCAACATATGTCCACAACTACTGATAACTTCATCAATTTTTAACACTAGCTTGCTTCTCAATCATCTTCAAAAGTTTATAACAAACTTTATTCATTTTTCCATCCAGAAGCTTCATTTTCAGCCACACTTGGCAGCACTTTTGACAGAGGATAACTTCTAATCTGCTAACATATAAATACTGCATGCCTCCAAGGTTAGACAATGTACTGCAACATGTCCCATAAAATCTCCAACTAATCAAACTTTTGCTGTAGTGGTAAGCTCCAAATAGCATCTTCATTGAGAGGTGGATCAAACATAGTCCTGAGATCACTCCATAGTACTCTGTCATAAGCATCTTCAGGCCTATTTGTTCCATATTTCTGCATAACCAACCTGTACAGCTCAATAAGATCCTCTCTTGTGAAGTCTTTAAGCATAGCTCCAAAGCTCATATAAACTGTATCAGCTCCATTTGCTCTTATTATCTGATAAATGCTTCTTTCACCTTGTTGAAATATCTTCCAATTTGCCACAATATTAGATTTTGTATCCAAAGGAGTAGGATTTATAGCTTCTACTGATTCCTCTTTATCAGTCTCTGAATCTCCTTGTGGACTCTTGTCAATACTTATACCTTTCCTAGCCTTTTGCTTCTTTCTTTTTCCTACTCTTTTTACTGGCTCTTCTTCTTTCACTTTACCAACTTTTTCTTCTGTATCTGAAACATCAATCCTTTGTTTCTTTGAAATTTTTGTCTGAAGCTCTTCTCCATATCTTTTCAACTGTGCCTTTGTAGCTTCAATATTTATAGGAACAAAAGATTCAACCTGCTTGACCAACTTATCAAACTCTTCTTTCACTTCTTCAAAACTCAACTTCTTTAACTGTGTAAGCTTCTATGTCCCCTGATTCTTCAAATAATTCATCATGTAGTTTTGATTTCTCGGCAGTGATGGGTCATAGCTTACTTCTCTTGCTTTAGCCTTTCTTTCTGCAAAGAACTTCTTTCTCTGATTTACTAATTCTACCATCTTCTTTGCAAAGTCTTCTTCTAGCAACGGTTTCCCTAGCACATTCTTTGTCAATTCTGCATTAGCTTCAAGCTTAGCTCTAATGGCATCCCAATCTTCTTCAGTGTAGTGTTGAGCTTCAAATTGAACTTGAGCTTTTCTTTGCTTTTGTTGCTCAGTTAATTCTTCTTCTTCCATTCTTTTAGCTAAGAGTGCATCCAAATGAACTTGTTTGGCAGTTTCTTCTTCCTTTAGAGTCTGGCAATCTTATGGCTTCGCAAGACTAAGCTCTTCTTGTTGAATTTTTTTCTTTAGTGCTTTGGAGCTTGAGTCTCTTCAACAATCATTAGTGCATTTCCTTCCTTTGGCCTCTAGCAGAACTAACTGTTCACTACCAGGGAACTAATTCCTAACCACAGTATTAACTTCTTTAAAGCCAGTACTAATATCTTCAAAGCCAGTACTAATATCTTTTCCCAGACTCTTATCTCTCTTGTATCATTTACCCTTTATCACTGTTTTCACCTTTGAGAAGTAACCCTTTGACAGAGTTTAGCTGCTTCCAAGTTGTAGGGCTGAATCTTCCTCCCTCGAAGTTTTGCTGTATAGGAGTCCTTAAACACCTCTGATTTAATCCCTTCATTATATTCCCTAACCATTCATCCAAGGCCATCCTCTTTGTAAAATTCTCCCCTGTTTGGAAGACATTTCCGTACCTCATCCTCTGAATCAGTAGAACCACATGCTCCTTTTAGAACAACTTCCATCTTCGTTACCTTTTTTCACCAATTTTACAGTGCGTTTTCCATGGTCAACTAAGTCTTCTTTAGTTCTGTCTCCCAAAATATCACCTTTGTGATTAACTTGGGAACCAATTGAAAGCAGGTCATCCACTAATCATCGTTCTTTCTTCTGCCACATGAGGGTGAGTAGGATCTTGTGATTGTGGAACTTCAGTTTCCTGTATAGGTGAGAGTGGTTGGTGTTTAAGTGATGGTTGCTTAAAGGTGTGCTTAATGGGTTCACTGTCAGGTTCAGGTAAAGGTGATTTAGGGTGAGGTGTTGGCTCAACTACAGGTGTAGGTTCAGACTCAGTGGTTGCAGATATGACAGGTGGGTGAGATGAAGATGGTAATGGTTGATCCACTGCTTGATATGTTTGTCCTGCACTTTGATCCACATCAACAATGGGCAACATTGTGGGCAACATTACAGGCAACAAAGGTCTAGGTACCCCTCTAAAACCCCTTTTCATGTTCCCAAAAATCTTTTTGGTCAATACAATAGCCAAATAAGGGTGTTTTTATTTAGTTTGGTAATTCCCAAAATCATTGAGTAAAATCAGGGTACATCACAAACTTAGTTTTTACTTTTCAAGTTGCCACCATCCACAAAGATTAATGTTGAAAGTTATAAATCCTGCCAGTAGAAAGACAAATCAAAGCAGTCGCAAGATTGCTACCAAATTAATCCCATCCACCACGTTTAGGACTCATACAATGTAAAATATGATGGACTAAAAATCTCCATTAGGGTGTAAAATGACTTTTCTAAAATGTAAAAGTACCATCAGCTGCCCATCCCTTCAAAAATTTCTGTATTTGGCAACATGGAAATCCCTGAAGCATCTGCTAATTAAAGCTTACTTTGAACAGATGCCTTAGTGATTGTATACTCAATAGTATCTATGGTTGCTTTGAGTTCTAAAGTCCCATCAACAAGAGTTGAGGCAGTTGCAGTCTGCCAAAACTGTTTGACTAGGAGACATAGATAGTGAATTTGTGTAGTTCAAGGCATACCTGATATGTCGAACCTTATTTAAAAGTCTACTATCTTCTACAAGACCTATACTTTCTTCAGGTTTCTTTAAGAATCCCACTTGGTTATGCTTGTCGCAGTATTTCATTAAGCCATACTTTGAAATTGTAGTAAAGAGGTTGTGATTGTTGGGTATTTCAAACTGGGTTTGATCTCGTTTAGGTAACTTAGTACTGGCAGTAACGTCCTAATTGGCTTTATATGCGAAAAATAGTGAATTGCAATTGTCACTCCGAGAAAATAGTCTCTTTGAATCGAAGAAAAACTATTGTAGGTGAGGTAAACAGTAATTATCCAATTGTATCACTTATCCACATTAAATATACCGCATTTGATTTCAACGATCATAATTAATGAAAAGTCAAAGTTGTTTAGACTCAAACAGTACCTAATGACGAGTTAACCATATTAATATTGGCCTACCAGACTTAAGTCTGGTCAACCAGTATTAACCTCATATTGTCAGAACTAACAATAAGCTTACCAGGATTAAGTAGTAAACTACCAGAATTAATTATGACAATACCAGAATTAACTCTTGCATAACTTTAGTTCTACTTTAATCCATGCTCCAATCCTTCGTGCAATCCAAGT
This sequence comes from Tanacetum coccineum, assembly GCA_026074375.1. Classification (NCBI taxonomy): domain Eukaryota; kingdom Viridiplantae; phylum Streptophyta; class Magnoliopsida; order Asterales; family Asteraceae; genus Tanacetum; species Tanacetum coccineum. Next base: position 3,481 of record BQNB010111503.1, on the reverse strand, counting down.
ATAACCTGAAAACGTTAAGCCACAAACAGAACATACTACAAAACTATTCGAAAACACTATGCTACTAGTCTTTTGTATTCTAATAACTACTAGAATTAGTATAACCTATCTAAATTACAAACTATACATTTAATCCTCCCCTTAAATGTAGCTATGGATTTATCATACCAATATTAACCACTAAGAAATTGAATCTTGGTCCATCAAAAGCTTTGGTCAATAGGTCAGCTACATTGAAATCTGTGTGAATTTTCTCCACCCGAATGAGCTTCTTCTCATAAGAATCTCGTATAAAGTGGTGTCTGATCTCTATGTGCTTTGTCTTGGAGTGATACACCAGATTCTTCACAATGCAGATTGTGCTTTCATTATCAATGTGGATTTTGGTATTCATGAAATTGAAACCATAGTCCAACATTTGATTCTGAATCCACAATACTTGTCCACAGCAACTTGCAGCAGCTACATATTCAGCTTCTGTTGTAGAGGTAGCCACTATTGTTTGTTTCTTGCATTGCCATGAAATTAATCTGCTTCCAAGAAATTGACAACCACCGGTTGTGGATTTTCTGTCAAGGTTTGCCCCAGCATAGTCACTATCTGAGTAAGCTTCCAGGTCAAAAGATGATTCTCTAGGATACCATAAGCCTAAATTGGGTTTGCCCTTAAGGTACTTAAAGATTCTCTTCACAACATTAAGGTGTGAAGTCTTGGGAGTAACCTGAAAACGAGAACAAGCACATACGGCAAACATTATATCAGGCCTAGAGGTAGTTAAATACATGAGAGAACCTATCATGGATCTGTATAAGTGTACATCCACTTCATCAGCTTCCTCATCTTTTGTCAATGCCATCTTGGTCTCCATTGGGGTTATTGCAGTTTTCACACTTGCAAGGTCAAACTTTTTCAGCATGTCTGCAACATACTTGTCTTGAGAAATAAAAATTCCATCTGTCTTTTGTTTGACTTGCAATCCAAGGAAGAATATGAGTTCACCCATAGAACTCATTTGAAATCTGCCTTTCATCAATGCCTCAAATTCATCACACCAAGACTTTCTAATAAAGCCAAAAAATGATAATCCGCTATATACACTTGAACAAAAGAAAAACTGCATGATATCCTTCTTGTCTTCTTACTGAACAAAGTTCTTGTCCAATAGTACCCCTTCTGTATCTATGCTTTCTCTAAAATGTTGATAGAGGTATCATACTAGGCTCTAGAGCTTGATGTAGTCTATATAAAGCTTTTGACAACTTAACTAACCTTCTTAGATGATCAGGATCAACAAAACCCAGGAAGTTGATAAACATACACCTCTTCATCTATAGTGCCAGACAAAAATGCACTTTAACATCCTTTGGTATCCTATGAACCAATAAATGAGGCAAATGGCTAAAAATAACCTGATAGCATCTATTCTTGACACAATAGCAAAAACCCTTATCATAGTCCATACCCCTCTTCCTGTCTGTGACCTGGCCACTAGTCCTTGCCTTATTCTGACAACAACTCCTCTTTCATCCCTTTGTTTTTCTGTAACCATTTATTCCAATCAACCTTTGCTCCATGAGGTAGATCTACTAGAATCCATACCTGTTGCAGCCTAAACTGTAACAACTCCTCTTGCATAGCTTCAACCCAACTGTCATCTTTTAGAGCTTCAGAAATCTTTTTAGGTTCCTCCTGAGATAAGAAGCAGGCAAACAAACAATGTTGTTGATCTTTGTGATTGTTCCTTTGCTGCTTTTGAACATAACTTACAAGTGCATGTGCTCCTGAATGTTCTGCAACAACTGCTTCTAGTATGTACAGATGACTTGGATCACCCCGTATTTGACTTTCTAGGGTGAATGTTGTGTATCCTAAGAGTAGGAATGGGACTAACAGCTACTTCTGTTGGTAAGTTGTTGAAATCATGGACCATACCCTCGTCATCATAAGAAGCCTCATCAAAAATCCCTTTCTGAGGCTTGTTAAAGATTGTGAGCTCTGGCATATCTGAATCATCTTGATCAGCATGTTGAGTATTAACTGGACCACTACCAGAATTAACTGAGGTAGTACTGGTAGCTTTGTTCTTAGGTACTTCCCTTAAATGCTTTGGAGCAAGTTCATCCAATTCTCTTCTAAAAGCTAGAATTTTAGGAGTATCTTCTGAAATGCTAGTAGAATAAGCCTCCTTCTCTTATGTTTTAAGGTTTTGAAGATCTGTCAAAAACTCCTTTGCCTTTGAATTAGTAGAAGACTTCCTTGGTCCAACTTTTGATGCAGTATGCCTGACTATTATAGGCACAACAATAAGCTCCTCAGCCTCTTCTTCTTCCTCATAAGCATTTGCATTAGGAGTTTGTAGTGTACCTGCACTGTTAGTCACTTCTGAAGTACCTGCATGTGGGTTAGTTTGATTCTCCAAAGACACATGAATATAGTTCATAGAATCAGTTAGATAATCAATATCAAACATCCATCTATAACCTACTCCTTTCACATTAGGTTTTTCTTCAAGAAATTTTACATGCAGATTTACTTCTACCTTTTTGGTTACTAAATTATATACCCTAAAGGCTTTGCTATTTAGTGAGTAACCAACTAAGAAACCCTCATCACACTTTCCATCAAACTTGCCAAGCACACTTAGAGTATCTAAAATGGTAACATGGCACCCAAAAGGTCTTATGTAGCTAATAATTGGTTTGTGGCCAAACAAAAGCTCATAAGGAGTTTTGTTTTGAGGTTTAGTCACTCTTACCCTATTAAAGATATAGCAAGCAGTACTAACTGCTTCTGCCCAAAAAGTAGTTGGTAAGAGTGAGTCTGCTAGCATAGTCCTAGCGGCCTCAATTAAGGTCCTGTTCATTCTTTCAGCAACCCCATTCTGCTGTGGAGTCCTGGCATTGCTATACTCTTGTTTTATTCCCTTGTTCCTACAAAATTCAAGCATATCCCTATTCTTAAATTCAGTGCCATTATCTGATCTAATGATTTTAACCCTGTGATTAAGCTGGTTTTCAATTTGTCTAAAGAAGTTTTGAAGGATACCACTAGTTTCATCCTTAGTAGCCAAGAAGAATACCCAACTAAATCTGGTACAATCATCAGTAATTACAAGGCAATAACTTGCATGATTAATGCTTTTTACAGAAGTAGGTCCAAAAAGATACATATGCAAGGTGTGTAATGGCTCAGTGATTATCTTCTAAAATGCTAGTAGAATAAGCCTCCTTCTCTTGTGTTTTAAGGTTTTGAAGATCTGTCAAAAACTCCTTTGCCTTTGAATTAGTAGAAGACTTCCTTGGTCCAACTTTTGATGCAGTATGCCTGACTGTTGTAGGCACAACAATAAGCTCCTTAGCCTCATCTTCTTCCTCATAAGCATTTGCATTAGGAGTTTGTAGTGTACCTGCACTGTTAGTCACTTCTGAAGTACCTGCATGCGGGTTAGTTTGATTCTCCAAAGACACAGGAATATAGTTCA
>BQNB010111502.1:0-21400 GCA_026074375.1 Tanacetum coccineum | reverse complement strand
AAAAATATAATAAATAAAAATCCGAGACTGATAAAAGTTTGCTGCATCTTGCCGGCTCACAACCGATGTTGCAGCCTTCTAAAAGGTCGAAAGTTACAATTGCATAAATGTTTAATATTAAGTGTGAATTAATAAATAAAAGATCTCTTTTTGTTAAATTCAAATACGCTTTTGAACTTTGGCTATTCTATTTTATAAGCTATGTATACGGGAAACCTGAGAGTTTTTGAAACCTAAGGTCCGTGAGTCCCGATACTAGTCTCTGTGAGGTGTCAAAAGCCTGATCACTTAACCGCAAGGTTGGGATGTGCCGAGACGAAAGTCGCTACATGGGATGATCTCGCCTTCAAACTCATTATTCTCGGGTGGAACATAAAGCATAGAATTGTGCAAAACGTTGATCCATAGTTGAAATTCAAAATAACACATACACCTAAGATATAATAATCGTCGAGAGTAAAAAGTTTACAAGTTGCAAATATGAGTAGTGTTAGCAACTTAACTCACAGTTAGCGGTGATTTCGTTTTAAGCTTGGTTTGGAATAAGTGAAAAGTCGGGGACGATGAATTTATCCTTTTTTGGGGCATTCTCGGATCGAAATGCATCTTGTTTTATGATCCCTAACGGTTATTAAAATAATGAAAGTCAAATATGTTAGTTAGTTGCTTAATATGAAAAGTACAAAAAAATGAGAAAACAAAAAATACAAAAATATGTGTAGGAATAAGTATGGTAAAAACGGAGCTTTTTAAAGCTATTGAGTCTTTAATTCCCTTTGACGAACACTTAGCTACTTTTCGAGGTTATTAGTCGAGGGGGATCGAGATTCTTAGTTTTCTAAGTGCTTACTTCATAGCATTGCGTGAGGACACGACAATGTCTTAGTATGGGGGATTTTGGTATGTGCTTAATTACACATACCTTTTACCTAATAAATAGACCCTAAACGACTAAAAACGCACATAAAATGCCATAAACATGCTTGTTTTTGTGTTTGTATTGTGCATGTACCGAATATTTACTAAAGGAAAAAAACAAGGCCAAACCGGACAAAACCGAGCATGGAATTGGAAAGAGCGTGAAAAACCGAGGCCAAGGGTACAAAAGGATTGAAAACGGAGCTAAAACGGACATTTCCGGATCGACTCGACAACGTTTGTGCATTTATTGAAGTCAATACGAAGTCAAAGTCAACCCCGGGATATGGCTTTTGAAATGGCATCGAAAACCGAACCCGAAAACCTAATTGCCAAAAGTAGGCCCACCCGTACCCTCCTAGTGGGCCCAGATCAGGCCACTTTATATTAATAAAACCTTAAAGCCCGTAAATCCTTATATAAGCCTAATCATTCTTTTATAAAACCCAACGAGCCCAATTCTGTTGGGAAATAGATTGTAAAAGACTTAATACTGGTAGTATAACAGTTAAGTCTGGTAGTATTAGTTAGTTCTGGCAGTACTAAGTTAAGTCTGGCAGTACTAAGTTAAGTCTGGCAGTACTATAGTTAGTACTGGTAGAGTGGCAGTACTATAGTTAGTACTGGTCGTATTTAGTTAAGTCTGTTTATGTAACAGAATAGAAGTAATAGTTATCTTAGAGATATTTTAGGAGATATCTTAGGAAAGGATACGTATTATCCTTTCACACGTTTTGTAAGCCTGCTAGGGTTTTCCTTGGTGTATAAAAGGAACCCTACGGCATAGAGTTTCAGATATGTAAAAGAAGCATTCGAAGCTTAATAGAAATCAATAGCAAAATTAGTATTATTATTCTTTTATTCTTGTGTAAGATCCGATTACAACTTGATATTCATAGTCAGTGTCTCTCACATAGTTGATTTGGATTTATTCAAGTTAGCTATTGTCTTACAAAGGCTATATAGATCCAACACAAGGACCTACAAGTGGTATCAGAGCCAATAGAGGGACTCTGAATAAGAAGAATCACAAGATCACAAACAAACACTCTCCTACAATTCTATACAAAATGTCTCAACCTGCTAATGATGAGTTCTCACAACATCTTAGTGATGATGAAGAATCAAACCATGAAGATGCATCAGACACTGGTGCTGCACCTAAACAACAACAACAAGTGATTCCTCAAACAACTGCTATCTCAAATATCAAACTCCTAATTCTGAAGAAGGAGGAGTATGATATATGGGCTATGGAGATGGAGCATTACCTTGAGTACATTGACAATGATGTTTGGAAGGTAATTCAGAATGGAAACTCCAAGAAGAGAATTTTAACTGGAAAGGATGGATTGTTCGAATACTTTCACCAGTAACTGCTGCAGAAATTCCAAGCTGTAATAAAGGAAAGGAAGGCTAAGAATATCTTGCTGATGGCCATTCCCAAGGAGCATATGAGAAGATTTCATGGAATGGATGATGCAAAAGAGATCTGGGAAGCCATCAGAACTAGGTTTGGTGGTAATGCAAATTCAAAGAAAATGCAGAAGGCTGTTTTCAAACAACAGTTTGAAGCATTTAAAATATCCAGTTCAGAAGGGTTAGAAAAGGGATATGACAGATTCCAACAATTACTTTCTCAGTTGGAAGCTCATGGTGCTGAAGTATCAACTGAGGATGCAAATCATAAGTTTCTCAGATCTTTGCCCCCAGCATGGTCCAATCTGGCAATGACTATGAGAACTAAACCAGAGGTTGACACTTTATCTATTGATGATTTGTACAATAACCTTAGAGTTTTTGAGCAGGAAATCCAAGGTGCCTCAAAAACATCTTCAAGTGCTCAAAATGTTGCTTTTGTTTCACAAAGCAAAAAGAGCACTTACTATGGTTAAGTTGGTTTTACTGTTCCTACAGTACTTGGCACTCCTTCAATTCTTCAACCAAATCCCTGAAAAAGAAGTTCTTGCTGGTTTTGCTAATGAAGTTATTTATTCCCTCTTTTCCAAACAATCAGAGGACTGGGACTTGCTTCATGAAGATCTGGAACAAATTGATGATTTAGACATTGACAGAGTGAATTATAACTGGCAGACTAGCAATGATTGCTTCTTCGAATGAAGGAGTTCTCTAAGAAACAGGAAGGAGAGTCGTGTGGGAGGAAAACACCTGTTGGCTTTGACAAACAGACGCATGAATTCTTCAATTGTCACAACACTGGTCACTTTGCTAGGGAATGCTACAGCAAAGGGGACTGATCAGCTCTGACTACACCTTAAAATATATATAATATAATGAAATATAAAATATATAGTAAGAATAGTCTAAAAGCAGAATCAATGATACCGAGAAGTAGTATAGAGCTTTCCCGGGTCGTAAATCCCCAACGAGGCTGGAATGGTAAATCGATACTTTTAAAAATAAAAACACAACATAAAAAAAAAATATAATCTAAAATATAATTTATATTAATTATTAAAATTAATTATTTATTTATGATCGAAGATTTGCGTTTGTAAGGAAGGAATGCGTTTGGGAAGTTGAAAAGTCAAATGAAGATAAATACCCGGACTAAAACGTTTAAGAAAAACCTAGAAATTACGAAATTAAACTAGAAAACGAAGGCCCGAATCCCGAACAAAAGGGGGAAAACCTAAAATCTTTAAAAATAAGCCTACGAAGAAATTTTTGCTTCTAAACTACTCTACGGGTCAAATAACGAAGAATGAAAAAGACTAGACCGAAAACGGAGTTCGTTTGACCCAAAAACGAGTCAAAACAAAAACCCGTACCCGGACCCGTTCTTAAAAAGATGAAAAGTTATAAAAATGACCCTACGAAAATTTTTATATTTTTCCTACAAACTAGATGACAAAAGAAAATTTTCTAAAAAAGCAAAATATTTTTTTGATAATTTTTATAGTATTATGGAATTAATAAACTTTTAACTAAAATTAATTTATAAAAATAGTACGATTACTAAAAATTCTGAAATTTTAAAAAATACATAGACAATGAAATAGTCCTTAGATAAAATAAGAAACCAAATAAGCTCGACAAATAAGCCGAGAATAAGCATGTCAGTTTATGGGATTGTTAGCAACAAATGACTACATTAAATAATAAGGCCCTTGAGTCTTTAACGAAAAAGACCCAAGGGCGCAGTGGTTAAGTGTGTTAGCAAAAGGGAGGGGATGTATCGAGGGATCCCGGGTTCGAGTCTTGCTCACCCGGTCCCTTGTCTTCCCTTCTCTTTTTTTTTTGGAGAAACTCTAGGGTAGAAATTGAACAAAGGTAAAGTGAAAGGTAGGCGGGCAAACTATAGTGAAGTTACACTTCAGTTAAAACGGGTACCCCTTATCTTTGAGAGAATTGCAAAACAAACCCTACGCTATTGGCTTATTTTTAGCTTATTAAAAAGTGTTTTTCAGCAAAAACTTAAAACTACAAACTTATTAAGGAGCTTAATCTCTACAACTTTAATAAAAGGACTTCTAACTTTAAACAAAAGAATAAGCCAGAAAATAAGCAAATGTTAAGCTGTTACAGAAAGTGCTTATTTAACCAACTTTTTGGATTTGAGCTTCTAACTAGCTTATTTCTAGGTGAAATTTGAAACTAAAAGATGCTTCTTGATGCTTATAATATGTACTTAATAACTCTAAAAAGAAAAAACCTAAGTCTTAACAGAATTTTCAAGAGAATTGAAATGGAAAAGTGGTAATTCTTGCTGATGCAAGTGGCAGCTGATGCAATTTGCAATGAACAAAGATGCAGGCTAATCTTTTGAGGTTCTACCCCTCTAAACCAACTCACAAGGTGCTACTAAACTTATTTTTGCCATAACAAAAAACTACTAAGCTTTAAACCTTCAAAAGTTGAAACCTCTAATCCACTAAAAGCTGCCCTGGTGCTGGCAAAAGATTTTACACTCTAGACTTTGAATTTCTACAAAGTGACTTCTAAAAGCTTTTTAAACTTTGATATTAAAACCTAACTCAGCTAAATGATGTATTTTGACAAACTGCTTTTGACTTTTTAGGTCAAATTCACCTAAAACCAAACACTACTTAAAGATAAGCTGTCAATCTAATTTGTACTTAAAATCTATTTTGAAACTAAAACTTTAAAAGCTTCTTTTCCACTTTACTCTAAATTACCTAATAAGCTTATTTGCTGTAAAAAGTACTGGCTTATTAGGAGAATAAGCTAGTCCTATACTAGGCTTATACTACTTTTTATGACGCGAATTGAAAAAAGTGATATTAGCTTGACTTTAACTACTAATTAAATCTAAACAATCTTATACTAATTAAGCTAAATGAAACAGTAATAATCATGAAGTTCATAAGGAGATAAGAAAACATGTAATAAGCTATGATATTCTAAAATGAATTTTAAAAAGGCTAAACTGAATTTTGGGGTCTCAGAACAAAGAGGCATCTTGTAGAGTGAATGACCTCAAAAAGCTTAATCCTAATGGCACCTTGCCTATAACCTCAATAAGCTTAGAATTTGGCTTTTTTCTCTCTTAAGCTTCCAAAATTGAAACTCACGTTAACTCAAGTGATCATGTTATGATGTAAGATGAGTAATATGAGTAAATGAATGCTTAAGAAACAGAATTTAACTAAAATTGAGCTTATGAGAAAGAATAAGCTCAAAAGAGCTTATTTAGAGCTTATTGAGTGAAATTCCACTAAATATTGAAAACCAAGTATAACAAAGCTTGAAAACTAAATGTTATTCCTTAAATAAAAAGATGTACAGCTGAATGAAAGAGTACAAGAAACTTAAAGGGCTGTTTTAAAAAAAAATTGAAAATAAACATGATATATTGATGGAAATACAAAACTGAAAATTAAAACTAAAAACTACTCACTAACTACTCTAAAACTTCTGTCTTCTCTTTCTTTTTATAGGCTGCTTGTTGTGTTAGTTTGGTGAGAGCAATACCAAAAACAAATCTTGACCGTTGAACAAGCCTTGGGGATTTGTGGGATTTGTCAATTGGGATTAGGGTTTAAGTGGAGGAGGGGGGGCGAGTTTGTCCATGGGGTTTTTGAGGTTATAGGGTAAAAGAAGGGGTGTTAACCCGTGAGTGGGTTTTTGGGTTCTTGGGTTTCAAAAATGGCGGGAAAGAAGGTTGGGGGTGACAGAGTTATAGTTTCGGGGTTTGGCAAACATGGTCCTTGATGGTGTATGTGTGGATTGCACCCATGGTCCTTATTGTTATATAACTTTGGGGACTTGGCAAAACAAGTCCCCAAGAGTTATATAACTCTTTGCAAGGTTCGTCCTTGGTGTATACAAGTTTGGGGTGTTGGCAGAACTGCCCCCCCACTTGTTACTTTGAAGTGGAATTGCAAATCGGCACCTCTGTCTCCTTTTTTTCTTTTCTCTATTAAATGTTAGTTTAGGGTTTTTTCAATTTCAACCCAAACTTATATTTTGGACTTGTTGACTTTTGGATTTTGTCGGGTTGACTTTCGACTTTGACCAGTTGACTTTTCGTGACTTTTTGATTTGATTGACTTTCCGGCTTTCGATTTGGCTTTGTCTTTCACAGTCTTTTCAATTCCGAGTCTGGTTTTGTCGTTTTGGCTTTGTTTTTCGTCCTTTTCTTGGTTATCCGTTCCTGCACAATACAATTAGCAAAACAAGCATATATTTGGCATTTTAAGTCCATTTTTGGTTATTTTAGCTCGTTTTTAAAGGTAAAAGGTATGTGTGATTAAGCACATACCAGGGACACATGATGGAAAAAAGAAGAGAGACTCATTTTATCAACATCAAGAAGCTGGGAAGCAAGAGAAGAATCAGATGGGCTTGCTGACAATGGATGATGGAATTGTCAATTGGGGAGAACATATTGAAGCTTAATAGAAATCAATAGCAAAATTAGTATTATTGTTCTTCTTAATTCTTGTGTTAAGATTTCGCATTAACACTTGATATTCATAGTCAGTGTCTCTCACATAGTTGATTTGGATTTATTCAAGTTAACTATTGTCTTACAAAGGCTATATAGATCCAAACACAAGGACCTACAAGGCTATATACTGAAGTTGAAGAGACAAATCATGCACTTATGGCTATCAGCTCAAGTAATGAGGTATCTTTGTGCTCTAAAACTTGCATTGATTCATACAATACCCTTAAAACACTGTGTGATGAACAAATGAATCAGTTAGGTGATCAAGAAGCACAAATACTTGCCTATAGTCAAGCTGTTAAGAAAACTAGAGCTCAACTTGTTACTTTTCAAAAACAACAACTTTCTCTAAATGAAAAGCTTACATTTCAGGCTAATGAAATATATGAAAAGATGAAAAGCTTAAAAGATATAGGAGAATAGGAATGAAAGCTGTAAAAGAAAAGGAACAATTGCAGAAAAATACTAGAATTCATGGACCCGGATTCTTCCATAGGAATCTTTGGAGATTAATTAATTCTGGCATGAGTTCAAATAGTAAAGTTGGCTTAGGGTTTGAAATACAATCAAACAATGAGGTTCTAAGTTATGAGGAAGAAATGATTATTTCGTGTGTTCATTGTTCAAAGAGGATTAAGTTGAAACCCTTTGTACAGTCGAATTTACAAAGATAATGATTTTAAAGGTGATCAATCCCTTAAGTGGGGATTATACTTCCTACACCCAAGAGAAAAAATTGATGAGTCTTTATATGTTTAAGGGAAAAGGGACTCAAGAGCCTGAACCCAATGTATCAGATGATAGATCATGATTATTCTACTGTTCATCTAATGACAGTTGCAGGATCCCCCCTCATGGAACTTCCTCTGAACATTTGTTGGATCCTGATTTGAGATTTCAAAGTGTACCTCAGAAGTGTTGTGTCTACACTATAACAATCAAATGCCAAAAGGTGTGTCTGATCCAAATCAAAGAAGTTGAAAACTAGTTGTGTTTCACACATAAAAACTCCTAGACAACCAATCAAAGATCAAGCAACACCTAAAGTTAATAGGAAGAATTGGAATGCTATGATGGAAAGAGAACTAGGGGAAGGTTACTCTTTCACAAAGAAGAAATGTTTTGTTTGTGGTAGTCTAAGTCATTTGATTAAAGATTGTGACTATTATGAAAAGAAAATGGCAAGAGAGGCTGAGGTTAAGAAACAAAGGGTTGTTAAATAATGGTTAATGGGGTGCATGAACCAGTATGGACCATGCACACAGGTTAATCATGCTAATAAATTTGTTCCTAGATCAGTACAACTTAATGCTGGTAGGCCAAACATTAATTCTGTTAGGCCCAATATTAATACTGGTAGGACAAATATTAATCCTGTTAGACCTAGAGTTAATACTGGTAGTTCTAATGTTAATACTGTTAGATCTAGACAGCCAGTACCTACCAAGACCTCAAACAGTTTTAGTCCTAAAAGACCACAGGTGAATCAATTTAATCAAAGAGGGCATTTTTCAAAATCATATTCATCTGTAAGAAGACCCTTTGCAAAAACTACAACACAAATGTCTCATTTTCATGCTGTAAAGGGAAATTGGGGATCTGCTGTTAAGACCTCAGCAGGTTATAATTGGAGGAACTCTAATCCAAACTCCAATTGTGACAGTGGATACCTTTTATTAGAACTAGGAATGCCTAAAGGTCCACAGGGCAGGGACCAAGCCTGAAAAGGCCTGGGTCACCAAGAGAAACTAATTTTCTCTTTTTCATGTGAGGGATCTATCCAATGGTAGAAATGGTAGATAGGTAGGTATATTTGATAGTGGATGCTCAGGGCACATGACAGGTAACAAGGATCAACTGGAGGATTTTGAAGAATTCAATGGGGGATCTGTTACCTTTGGAGGTAGCAAAGGCTACATATCTGGTAAAGGAAAAATAAGAGTTGGTAATTTAGATTTTGACAGTGTGTCTTTTGTAAAAGAATTAGGGCATTTTAACCTTTTCTCAATATCACAAATATGTGATAAGCAGCACAGGTTCTTTTTACTGATACCTCGAAGTCCTTGTTGTGTCTTTTGACTTTAAGATTCCTGATGAAATCAGAATACTTTTAAAGGTCCTCGACATCACAATATGTCAGGTTTTTACATGAAGACACTACTCCTGCACAAAGGTTTTTTATGTTTGATTGCTAAAGCCACATTGATGAATCTAAAATTGTGGCACGAAGGTAAGTTCGATATCAATTTTAAAATCTAAACAAACTTATGAGGGGAAACCTTGTAAGAGGGCTACCTTCCAAGTATTTCAAAAAATGCCCTACATGTGTTGCCTGCCACAAGGTAAACAACAAGGGCCTCCTGCAGAGGCCAAATTAGAAAGATTAATCACTAAGCCATTACACACCTTGCATATGGATCTTTTTGGTCCTACTTCTGTAAAAAGCATTAATCATGCAAGTTATTGCCTTGTAATTACTGATGATTGTACCAGATTTAGTTGGGTATTCTTTTTGGCCTCTAAGGATGAAACTAGTGGCATTCTTCAGAACTTCATTAGGCAGATTGAAAACCAGCTTAGTCATAGGGTTAAAATCATTAGATCAGATAATGGCACTGAATTTAAGAATAGAGATATGCTTGAATTTTGTGGAAACAAGGGAATAAAACAAGAGTATAGCAATGCCAGAACTCCACAACAGAATGGAGTTGCTGAAAGAATGAACAGGACCCTAATTGAGGCTGCTAGAACTATGCTAGCAGACTCACTCTTACCAACTACTTTTTGGGCAGAAGCAGTTAGTACTGCTTGCTATATTTTTAATAGGGTAAGAGTGACTAAACCTCAACAACAAAACTCCTTATGAGCTTTTGTTTGGCACAAACTCCAAATCTCAGCTACATAAGACCTTTTGGGTGTCCTGTTACAATTTTAGATACATCTTAGCGTACTTGGCAAGTTTGATGAAAATCATGATTCGCCGTCTTTTAGTTGGTTACTCTCTAAATAGCAAGCCCTAATCAGGGTTTATAGTTTATTAAGTCAAAAGAGTAGAAGTAAATTTGCATGTTAATTTTCTGAAGATAAACCCAATGTCAAAGGAGTAGGGTATAGATGGATGTTTGATATTGATTATCTTACTGATTCTATGAACTATATCCTGTATCTTTGGAGGAATCAAGCTAAACCTACATGCAGGTGTTTCGAAGTAACTAACAGTGCAGGTACTTCACAACTCTAACTTTAAAGTCTCTGAGGAAAAGCGGAGGATGTAGAGCTTATTGAAGTGCCTTCAAATACTGTGAGGAATATGAAGAAAAAGTTGAAATCACGGATAATCCTTCCACAAATTCAAGAAAGAAGAGATCTGGAAAAGAACTTTAAACAAGAGAAGAAGGCTTCTTCTACTAACACTTCAGAAGATAATTCTAAGATTCTAGCTTTTAGAAGAGAGTTGGAAGAAATTGCTCTAAAGCATTTAGGAAAAGTATCTGAAAACACCACTACCAGTACTCCTTCAGTTAATACTGGTAGTGAGCCAGTTAATACTGGTAGTTTTGATCCTGATAATTCACCATGCCAGAGCTCGAAATCTTTCACAAGTCTGCGAGACAGGAATTTTTGATGAGGCATCTTATGATGAAGAGGGCGTGATAACTGATTTCACAGGGCCTACCAACATAAATTGAAGTCAGTCCTACTCCTACACTTAGGATTCACAATATTCACCCGAAAATTCATATCCTTAGTGATTCCTAAGTCAGCCTGTGCAAAACTAGAAGCAAAGTGCCAACAAAAAATCAGGTGGGTCATGCACTTTTTCGCTTTATTCAAAGCAGCAAGAAAAATCACAAAGATCAAACAACATTGTTTGATTTGACCTAATTTTTATCTCAGAGGAACCTAAAAATGATTTTCTGAAGCTCTCAAGGATGAAGTTGGGTTCAAGCCTTGCAAGAGAGTTGTTACAGTTTAAGCTACACAAGTAATGTGGTGCTTGTAGATCTACCTCGCGGAATTGATGGTGGTTGGTACAACTAGGTCTACAGAAATAAAAGAGATGAAAGAGGAGTGGTTGTTAGAAATAAGGCAAGATTGGTGGCCTAAGGGTACACGCAGGAAGAAGGTATTGACTATGATGAGGTTTTTGCTCCTGTGGCAAGAATAGAAGCTATCAGGTTATTTTTAGCCTTTGCCTCATTTATGGGGTTCATAGTATACCAAATGGATGTAAAAAGTGCCTTTCTGTATGGCACTATAGATGAAGAGGTTTATGTCTTACAACCTCCTGGCTTTGTTAATCCTGATCACCCTAAGAAGGTTTATAAGGTGGTCAAAGCTTTGTATGGATTGATCAAACCCTAGAGTTGGTAATGTACTGATCAACATTCCTAGAGAAGCAATAATACAAGAGGGGTACGATTGACAAGACTTTATTTATTAAAAGGGACAAGAAGGATATAATGCTGGTTCAAGTGTGTTGATGTATCTTTTGGATCTACCAAAAAGTCTTGGTGTGATGAGTTTGAAGCTTGATGAAAAAGCGGATTTCAGAGGAGTTCTATAGGAGGAACTACATTTTTCTTAGGATTACAATTCAAAACGAAAAGGCCGGAATCTTCATATCTCAAGAACAAGTATGTAGCGAGATTACTCAAGAAATTGATCTTGAAATGTGAAACACTGCAATAACCACATGGAGACAAAGTGGCATTGACAAAGACGGAGGGAAGCTGTTGATGTGGATGGCACTTATACAGATCCATGATCGGTTTCTTATGTATTTACTGTCTAGGCCTGATATACTGAATTGCCGGTAGTGTTTGTTTCGTTTTCAGGGTTACTCCAGACTTCACATCTCAATGCTGTGAAGAGAAATCTTTAAGTAACCTTAGGAAAACAAATATGGGCTTATGTTATCTAGAGGAGTCACCTTTTGACCTGGAAGCATTCTCTGACAAAGTGATTATGGTGGGTCCAAACCTTGACAGGAAATCCACAACAGGAGGTTGTCAATTTCTTGGACAAAGACTTATCTCATGGCAATGCAAGAAACAGACCATAGTGGTACTTTACCAACTGAGTTGAATAAGAAGAGCTGCAAATTGCTGTGGCAAGTATTGTGGGGTCACACTCATACTAGACTATGGTTTAATTTCCTGAATACCAAAAATCCACATTGATATGAAACCCAATCTGCCATGAGCCGACAGGAATCCATACCAGCCAAAGCACAATGAGAAAGCACCCTTTTATACGTAGAAATTACCCCCCCCCCCCCCCCCCCTTTGTGGTACCCCCCCCCCCCTTTCCCCCCCCCCCCCAGGGGGGGGGGGGGGGGGGGGGGGGAGAAGAAAGTATAAGTGTGGAGAAAATTCACACAGACTTAAATGTAGCTGACTTATTGACTAAACCTTTTGATGGACCACTGTTTAATTACTTAGTGGTTAGTATTGGTATGATAAACCAATAGCTACATTTAAGGGAAGGCTTAGTTGCATAGTTTGTATAAGTATGGTACTAAGTTTATGTTAATTCTGGTACTTAAGTAGTATTAATTCTGGTACTTAAGTAGTATTAATTCTGGTAGTTAGTTTACGTTAATTCTGTCTATACATAATCTTGCAGATGTTTTTTCTTTGTTTTTAGTCTAATGTCTTGCAGGAAAGCATGGATTTGCAGCTTGTATGGCAGTTGAGAGGTCTTGCTGTTGTCAATCTTTAGTAAAACTTAATTCTGGTTGAAACGAGTTATTTGGGGTTGTATAAAACATTAATTCTGGTTGGACCAAAGTTATGTTGGTAGTTAAAGGTCATACTGTAGGTATTGTTAGTGCTGGTTACGGGAAATTTGACTTTTTCTGCTTAAACATTGTTTAAATGTTACCGTTATAGATTTTTACGGCGCTGTTGTCGTTAAACAGAGAAGCTATATATAAATAATGTTTGATTTCTCTTTCACACTTATCTGTTTATTGCTATCTCCTTTTCGCAAAGTAAAAATCTTCTTTATTTTTATAAAGAATATAGTCAATTGTCTGATACCCGCATTCTACAATCTCACTCGTACCTAAACCCAGTAAATTTTCAGTTCAAGTCACTACCTTTTATTACTACTTTCGATTCATGGCTCAATTAAAATACTGCGACAAACACAATCAAGTGGGGTTCTTGCGTAAGCCTGATGAAAGTGCAGGGTTTGCAGAGATAGTGGATTTTCTACGAGGTTCCAACCTCAGGTATGCTTTAACTACTAATCCTACTATCTATGATTCCCTAGTCAAACAGTTTTGGCAGACTGCTACTGCCAACACTCTTGCTGATGGGACTCTAGAATTACAAGCAACTATTGATACCATTGTGTATACAATCACTGAGGCATCTATTAGAACTAAGCTTCACTTAGAAGATGCTTCAGGGATTACAATGTTGCCAAACAATGAGATTTTTGAGGGAATGGGGAATATGGGGTATCCTACTGACGGATCTTTTACCTTTTGGAAAAGCTTTTTCACACCCCAATGGAGATTTTTAGTCCACCATATTTTGCATTGTATAAGCTCTAAGAGTGGTGGATGGGATCAATTTGGTAGCAATATTGCATGCTCTGATTTGTCTTTCCACTGGCTCGAGTTATATTTTTTCAAAACTAATCTTTGATGGCATGGTGGCAAACTTGAAAAGCAAAACAAAGTTTTTGATGTATCCTCGTTTTCTGCAACTGATTTTGGATATTCAAACGGAAAACAAACACCCTTATCTGGCTGTGACCAAAACCAAAAAGATTTTTGGGAATATGAAAAAGGGTTTTAGAGGGGCATCAAGACCTTTGTTTCCTGCTATGCTACTTGTTGCTACTACTAATCCAAATGCAGGTCAAGGGGGGGGCACTTTCCTGATGTGGTCCCCCTCAACCATTCATCAGCCACAATTCCAGAACATCTACATCCTTACCACCTACCAAATCTCCACCACCTATAACTACACCATATTCCCTGGCATCTACACCTTACACTATCTCCTGACACTGACCTGAAAACCTATGGGCACACTTTTGGTGGAAACCATCTCCTTGCCACACAAACACTTATCACCCCATAAGAGCATGCCCAAGAACAGATGTCTGTAGATGCTTTGCTTCAATTAGTTCCTCAATTAATGACAAGAGTTGATAGTCTAGAAAAGGATCTCAAGCAAACCAAGCTGACAATGGGGAGTGCTATTGTGAAGTTGGTCAAGAAGGTGAAGAAAGCTGGAGGTATTTTGAGGAGGAAAAATGTGGTCTTCTCAGACTTTGAGAGGAAGTACCTGAGGATCAAGGGGAGGAAACAAGTCAAGATGATCTCTAGTATCTTTGGTACAAGGGCTGAGTTACTCCTTCTAAGATACTGTCATGCTGCAGGGGAGAAAAACAGTTGAAGACATAAGCCTAATACATTAGAAGCAGCTAAAACTCTCTCCAGGGTTGCCTCTCAAAAGCCAAAGTCCATAGATAAGGGAAGGAGGTATAAGAGAAGGAAAGAGACTAAGGGAAAGAAGGTTGTCACTAACTTGGATTTTCATGAAGGAGTTAATACTGCTGAAGGAGTTAATACTGCTGAAGCAGTTAATACTGCTGAAGGAGTTAATACTAGCAGTATTAAAGTTAGTACTGTTAGTGGGCAAGTTAGTACTGACATCATTAACAAGTCTATTCCTTCACCTGATAAAGGCCAAAGAGAAGGAAAAGTCAATGATATTGAGAAGCTCACGATGATAAAGAACAAATTCTACAGGAGGAAACTAGTCTTGATGAAGCTATCAGATTGGATACTTTAGAGAAACAATAAGAGGCTAAACAAGTACACTTGGATTCTCTCTTAGCACAAAGAATTGCAGAAGAAGAAGAATTAAATGAGCAACAAAAGAAAGAGAGCTCAAGTTCAATTTGAAGTCATCAATACACAGCTGAAGATGAGGATCTTATTAGAGCAAAGATTGAAGCTAATGCAGAGTTGTTCAAAGCGTGTGCTAGAGAAGTGATTACAGGAGAAGGACTTTGCAAAGAAGATGGTTGAGCTAGTAATTCAAAGGAAGAAACATTTTGCAGAAGAAAGAGCAAGAGCAAAAGAAATAAGCCCATGACCCATCACAGTGCTGAGAAACCTATATGATGATTTACTAAAAAAATCAGGGGACATGGAAGCTGTCTCAGCTAAAGAATTTAAGTTTTGAAGAAGTAAAAGAAGAATTTGATAAGCTGGTGAAGCAGGTTAAATCTTTTGCTCCTCTAAACTTTGAAGTACAAAAAGACTGTCTGAAAAGATTGGTGAAGAACTTCAAACAAAGACTTCAAAAAGACTAAAAAGTGATGAAGCAAAAGAGGATGAGTCTACCAAGAAGACTGGAAAGAGGAGGAAACAGATATCTAGGAAAGGATTACATTCTGACAAAGTTGATGAGGATGGATCTGAAGATAGTAAAGATGATGTCTATTCAGGATAAATTTCCTATTAATCCTGTTCCTGTGGCTATAAAACCCCACGTATAGCTACTTATAAGATCATCAAGCTAGGGGAGAAATGTGTGTTACCAAATTGTTTAGAGAGATGAACTGATATAGTGTACATAATTTTGGAGCTATGCTGAAGGACATAACTAGGGATGATCTTACTGAACTATATAGGATTGTTGTGAATAGATATGGTGTAAATGGACCAGAGGATGAGCTTGAGAAGGTACTTTGGGGATATTTAAAGAATATGTTTGAGGAACCCCTTAGTACAGATCCTATTTGGAGTTTATTAGGTCAACAAGGATCATAAAAAAAAGGGGGGGGTTTTGGGGAAGGTTTTTAATTTTTTTGTTTATATTTTTAACTACCCCCTGCAGAGTACAATTGCTTAAAACTTAGGGGGTCATTCAGATATATATATGTTGGGACTGGTAAGGAAAAATCTCCTTTAAAAAACTACTGAGGTATGTAAGGCTATGCTAGATAAAACGCTTCAGGAGAAAAAAACAGGATGAGGATTGCTATAAACAGTTGAAATGGATGGGAAGCAAGCTAGGTATTAGGACGATAATGGAGACGAGGAGAAACAAAACACCTTGGTGGAGGTGCTATGCACTTAAAACACAAAACAAAAATGGTTAATCAGTCCCATGTCTAAACAGACATAAGGAATTGGCTAGTCCAGGAGCAAAGACTCTTGGTTAAAGACTTCTCAAATCCATTAATGGCTGGGACAATTTGCCAAAAATTTATGGTTCATTCAACTTGCCATATCTGGTTTGTAAGAGGGGGGGGGGGGTTGACTAGCCACTAAAGTTTATTGGTTTGTGGTAAAGGGCTGTGGAAAAACCATAAACTAGTCCATAAGGTTATGGCTTATGGTAAAAGGACAAATTGCAAAATCCATAATGAGGATGGTTGGGACACTTTACAAAAAAAGTGGATGAGTTACATCTCAAACTCACCAAGTTTTTCATGTACAAAAGGGAGTTGTGTATGGTATCAATCCACCATGGAATTTATCTTTTCTAGGTGCCAAAGGGATTTGCTTAGCCCTAAGCAAACCGGAAAACTTTTACAGGTAAAGGCATATCAAATACGTTTTATGCTGTATGGTTTGCAAAAACCTATGAGTATTCAAACACACCATATTTTATGTTATAAGAGTTGAAATGGTTTTCGTCAACCATGGACAATGCTTTCTGGGTGGCCAACAAGACTACTACTTCCAGAGTAATTGGGGGGGGGGGGGCTTTAAAAACAAATACTTTATTTGGGGTTTAAGGAGACATCAAATATCCATTTTTTAAAGTTTCAATGATTCACCTTCTAACAGGAGTTAAACACCTGGAAGTGATGAGAATAGTCTATAACTATATGTTTGAGTGCTGATATGAAGTTGCTGAAAAAGTTTTTTAAAAAGGAATTTATTTGGCAGCGAAAGATCAAAAAGAGATAATTTGAGGAAAATTGCAGCCTCAAGAATTATTTGAAGAGTCTTATTTACAACATTCCCCAGAAAGCTTCAAATGGAAGACACTTAGAAGAAAACTTGAAGTTTCACCAAGTGAAGGATCCAAGGGGGTGTTTTTTTTAAAAGGGGGGGGGGTGGGGAGGATTGTTGGGAAATAGATGGGTAAAAATGGTGTGGGAGTGGTAACTTAATACTGGTAGTATAACAGTTAAGTCTGGTATATTAGTTGTTCTGGCGTACTAGTTAAGTCTAGCAATACTAAGTTAAGTTCTAGGCAGTACTATAGTTAGTACTGGTTAGAGTTGGCATTACTATAGTTAGTCTAGTCGTATTTAGTGAGTCTGTTTACAGTAAAGATAGAAGTAATAGTTATCTTAGAGATATTTTAGGAGATATCTTATGAAAGGATATGTATTATCCTTTCATACGTTTTGTAAAGCCTGTTAGGGTTTTCCTTGGTGTATAAAAAGGAAACCCTTACGGCATAGCTGTTTTATCTATGTAATAGAAGCATTGAAGTTTAATAGAAATCAATAGCAAAATTAGTATTATTGTTCTTCTTAATTCTTGTGTTAAGATTCCGCATTAACACTTGATATTCATAGTCAGTGTCTCTCACATAGTTGCTTTGGATTTATTCAAGTTAACTATTGTCTTACAAAGGCTATATAGATCCAAACACAAGGACCTACAAATTCCTTTTTATAAAATTCATAACCGGCCCAAACCTTTATCCATAAACCCAATTCCCCTTTAACACTGTTACCCCCTTAACCCTTTTATTCTTACACCGTTAGTCCTTCAAGGACTAACATTGTTAGTCCAAAAGGACTAACGGTGCAACACTCACCTAACTCCAGGGACCAATGATGCAAAGTACAAAGGACGATGGATGCAATACCACATAACACTTTGAGGGGCCAAACTTGCCCAACTCTAAAACTTCACCCCTGTTTATACCCTTTTATACCCTCCTTTCCCGCCAATACCAAAACCACTATTCACCCATCGTTTTCTTTGACCTGCAACTCGACAAAACACGACCCCAAGCAAACCCCACATAACCCCACACTCACATGGCATTAAGAGACAAGGAATTGCCACCTTGGCAATCTTAAAACGCCCCATTGGACAAAGCACAAAGACAAACGAATCAAGGGTGTGGATTAACCGGATTGGGGAGCAAGAAATATCAAGGGTTTAGATGAAGTGAAGACCTTAGCTTTTAGTATAAATAGAACATCTGTAGTTCATTTGTAAAGAGTCGAATTTTTGAAAAGTGAAAGCTTGTAAACCAAAAATTTGTCCATTTTAATATATTGTCTTTTTAATTTAATTGCAATTTAAATTCTGTCTTTTAAATTATTTGTCATTTAATTTTATGCAAATTTACAAGTTTTCTTTACATTATTGTCATTTAAGCTTATTGTCTTTTAATCCTGTTGTTTAAGCTCATATAAAAGCTTTTAAGTCATTTAAAGCCTTTATATAAGCTCATTTCATTTTCTGTCAAAAATCAAAAAAAAATTCCAAAGAAACTGTCAAGGAAGCAAGGAGCATGGTTTGAAAAGGATGGCCATGGGTTTTAGAGCTTATGGTAAGCATTAGGATATGTTTTTAAGCTTGTGAGAGCTTAAATCTTGCCAAAAAGCCAAGGACTCTTTGTAAGTTTTCTTTTTAATTTTTGCTAATTTTTACTGTTTATTAGCTTATTTGTGTTTATCTTGTTGCTTATCTTGCTTATTATCTGATATTTATGCTTGTTTATGTTGTTATTTGCCTACTTTGTCTTTTGTTTAAGATTGAAGTCAAAACTGTCACTTATATGCTTAATACTGCTTGTTGCTTATAGCTTATTTAGTGCTTATTATTGTATGCTTTTATCTTAGTTTTGCTCAACATTGTTTGCTTGTTATCTGGTTTCCAAAAGCCTAGCCTTAAAACCCTTTAAATCAGCTTGAATTTGATTTTTATCATTTAAAGGGGTGTTTGGGTCAAGGGATAAAAGTGGGTCAAACTGGTTTTGAAAACCATTGGGTTATTTGATGAACTTGCACAAGCACTCTTGAGTTGATTTTAACCTGTTTTTAATAGTTTTCAAGTGTTTAAGATTTCCTTAAGGTTTTTCTATAAGTCTTTATAAACTATGTTCATAAAAACAGTTTCAAATGGGCTTATTTGATTAAGAATCTAAAACAGTCTTTTCTGCCTTATTTTTGTGTCTTTTCTTTGTGTTCAATGCAGTAAAAGTAGTCCCATTTGGTTAGCTTTGGTTTTACTTAAACTGTCAACTCTTTCTTTTAGTCAAATTTTTAGTTCAAAAGCCATTTTTCATTTCTAACTTTCAGTTAGTAAAATTGTTTTTCAGCTTTTTAATTTTTGAGCACAAGCTCATTAGGAGCTATTCTCCATCTGTTTTAACTTTGTTTTGAATTTTGAGCTTATTTTAAGTTTGCTTAATAGCCCTTTTAAAACTAAAAGTAGCCAAAGTCAGTGTATGCTGTTTTCACAAGCCCTTTTCTTGGCTAATTTGATTTTCAAACTTTATTCTTTTTTATGATTTTAGAAGGCCTTAAGCCCCTCTTTAAGCTAGTGCATGCCCTTAAGCCATAAGGTTCTATTTAGGTGCTTAATTTTAAGCCTAAAAGCTGTCCCCAGGCTGTGTGTGATGCAGTGTGTGCCTTTTAGCTTATTTGATTTTTAGTGCTTATGAGCCTGCTTTTCTTTGCTTATCTTTAGTTTTCCTTGCTTATTAGGTGTTAGTTATTGTCTGAGTTTGCTTATTTTTGTTTTTCCTTTGCTTATTTTGCCCCTATAAGCCAACAGTTTAGTTAAAATGAGCCCTTAGCTTAAAAAGTTAATACTGCCATCTGTTTGTGCTTATTTCCCCAGCTTATTGTGAGTTTTGAAAAAAGTTCCTTTTTTAAATTTGCTTAATTTTGTGTCATTTATAAGTTTTAGAAAAAAAAGAAAAAAAAGTTATTATAAAAAGAGAGAGGCCCAGGCTCGAACCCTGGGCCTCCCCCTTTATAACAAACGTCCCACACTCACACCCTCATAACCTTTGTGCTTCAATAGCTCATCCAGCTATTGTTGCACAATTAATTCTCTTATACCTTTTTTTAGCCCATAAGCCCATAAGCTGTTTTTGGCTTAATTCGTGGCTTAATTGATAAGCTGGGACCTCCAGCTTATTTTTCATAGATCCATCTTTCTTTTAGCTACTTTCCTTAATTTTTTGAGATTTTTCCCATTTCGTTTTCTATTTTTTATCATTTATTTTCTTTAAATCTGTTTTTTAATTATTAAAAATTAAATAAAAATCAAAAAAATATTTTTCTTTTTTAGAAAATTTTATTTTGTCATATTACACTTAGGAAAAATAGGAAAACTTTCGTAGGGTCAATTTTGCACATTTTGAGTTTTTAAAGCACGGGTCTCGGGCCCAGTTTTCGTTTTCTTCGTTTTTAACACTTTTAAGCTTCCGTTTTAGAATTTTCTTTCATTTTTCTTTTAACTTAGTTATTTTAAATTATAAAAACTTTAATACATCATTTAGGGTTTAGTTTTTGAATATGCTATATCTTGATAATAATGGAGATATCTTCAAAAAAAATCGAAAATCAAACAAATTTCGAAATTAAATGTTATATGTGTGTCCATGTCATCATTGAGATGGTATTTCATGTCATTGCCACATATTTATCTACTCATAGTTACACTCATATATATAAGTTATAAATATATTATTATATATATAGTACTTGACCCAACTTGAGAGCCCATTTTGTTTGGTTTTATGCTATTAGCGAACATGAGAATTAAGAAAGAATGTATTCTTGTCAACAGAAGATCTTGAATTCTCGTTAATTTAAAAATTAATCTAGTCTCACTTGGGATTTTCTATTCGAAAACAAATTGGCGGAAAAAGATGAGATGGAAAAGGACAAAGAAAGAGGAAAAAATGATTATCGTTTGGTGGTGAAAAGAGGTGGTGGTGGATGAAAAGTTGAAGAAGAGAAGTGTTTGGATTCGGGTATTATTTTGAATTCGTTCATTGAAAAGTTTTGGGACCAACGGAGTTACTAGGGTGTTTGGATGCTAACGAAAATTTGAGTGGGTGTTTGCAAAATAGGACCAAATGCACATTTAACAGTCTAGTTTGAGACCAAAAGTGTTGAACAGGGGCGGAGCCATTCCCATCATAGGGGGTCAACTGCCCCCAACGAATGCTTCAATTATCACATCTGTTAATGTTAATTTTCGAAGTTTAATCGTCGTGCCCTCAACTGTAAATTGAAAATGCCCTCAACGAAAAGATAGTATGACAAAAAAAAACGAAGACAAAAATGGTTTGGTGGATACGGGTTAGCATATGAAGTCCTGTATCATATATTCTTGAGATATGTGAAATTATTAATTAAGCTTTTATCTTCTAACTTTTTTAAATGAATCAAATTTCTCATAATCCAATTACAAAAAGCTATCGGGTCTTTGTAGCTCATAATATTGTAACTTTGAGTAAACTTATTGATTATCTAAAATTCTTTTTTATTACTTGTATGTAAAGTTTTTTTTTT
>BQNB010111501.1:0-22340 GCA_026074375.1 Tanacetum coccineum | reverse complement strand
TCGTTTGTATTTATACATCTTGGCTATCATCCTTTATAGGCTGCAAAGATCCATTCAGTTTATCAGGACCTTCAACTACCTTGCCACGTTGGCGATCCTAAGCAGTACCATTGGTGGACAGGACGTGGAAGTGATCCAATGGCTCTAATGGATAGATTTGGAATCAAGGGCTTAGATGAATGCTTCAAGGACACTCCTCAGGCTCTAGAATCATCCTCTCCTCACTATAAATAGAGGAGGTTTCACACAAAGAAAGGGGATCTAGCTTAGTGTAGTTTTTATAGCTTATTGTAGTAGCTTTTAGCTTATTTCCTGCATTTCTTTAATGTAGTTTCCTTTTTAATCTTATTACTTAGCTTATTCTGTGCTTATTACTGCTTATTTGTGCTTAATTTGTCCTATTATAGCTTATTGTGCTTAGTTTTTAGTCTAGAATAGTTGATTTGTGTTTTCTTAGAAACTACTTAGTTTTTAGTTAAAATTGCTTATTAAAGTAGCTTATTATCTAGTGCTTATTCTCTTTAGGTTTTTGCTTATTTGACTTTCATTATCCTAGTTTTTCATTTGTTTTCAATAATCAAGGCTTGTAACAATTTGTTTTAGCTTAAACATGAAAATTTAAGTTCTTAAGGGGTGTTTCAGTTAAGAGAATTTGACATGTTCAAACTGAGCTAAAACCATTTTGGTACTTAAATCAGTTTGCATAAGCTTTAATTAGGTCTTAGGTTTAGTTTTCTCAAGCTAGATTAAGTTTTATTAAGTTTTGTGGTATGTTTCATAAAATTTCCAAATCTGCTAAGTCCTATGGTTTATAATCCGCTCTTTGGTTGAATTCTTTAAATGTGTACTTAACATGTGCATTTTGTTCTCAAAATTGGTTTCTAGTGCATCAATATGCATCTGTTTTGAGTTTGTAGTCTTTGGAATAGGCTTTTAAACATTCTAGCTCAAAATCTGTCAAGTATGCTAGTTCATGGTTTGTTCTAAAAAGGACTAATGTGCAGATCAATTGAGGGTAAAATTTGGCTTAACTTTGATTGATTTCTATTGAATTTAGCTTATAGTAATATGTTCTTAATCTGTTTTAAGTTTTAAGTTTGTCATTTGTGCTTTTGAGTCTTAAAACTTAGGCTGCATATTGTCATTTAAATTCAAAAAGCTAAAAACAAGTATGCCAAACTGTCACTTTCATTTCATTTTTCTAGCTTATTTTCTAAACCATTTTGCTTATTTTTTTCTTATTTGAGTTATTAGCTTATAAGACTATATATGTTTTAAGTTTTTAGCTTATTTCTATTGCTTATTAGTGTTTAATCTTAGCTTAAAGTTTTGGTAAGAATTCTTTAAGCATCCTTTTGTGTTCACTGTCTTATTGCTTTTTAGTTTTTCAGGTTATTATTTTTGCTAATTTCTTGTCTCTTGTGCTTATTGAGTCTAGCTTTTTGGTCTGTCTTTAGCTTATTAGTGTTTCTTAGTGCTTAATGAGTCCAAAATCCTAACAGTTTTAGCTTAATAAGTCCAAGTCTTAAAAACTAACTTGTATCTTTTGTCTGTCATTTTCTAGCTTATTATTAAGTTCTAGTATTAAGTCCTTTTATTAAAAGTGCTTATTTTTACTTAGTTTTTTAGCTTTTTCAAAAGAAAAATAAAAAAATGTTTTTACCAAAAAGGTAGGTCACGGGACTCGAACTTGTGACCTCCCATTCACACACACAACACCTCAACCAACTGCCCTAGGGTCTTTTTCATTTAAACATTTACACCATTTTTTATTTACCCTTTTTTCCAGTTTTGCTTATTTAGCTTATTATAATTTTCACAGCTTATTGGAATAAGCTGTGAATTCCATTTTTCTTCCTAAACCTATAGTTTAAGAATTTTTCTGAGTTTTTTTATAATTTTTCAGTTTTCATTTAATATTTTTAATTGAGACTTTAGTGTAAAAAGCTTTAAAATCAGTTTTAAAAATAATAAAAATACAAAAAAAATATATTTTCTGTTTCTAAAAATTAATTTTATCATTTTAGTTTAAGAAATTTGTATTTTAAGTTTTTAGAGTTTATTTTGATAATTTTTGTTTATCCGTTAACCCATTAGTCGTTAATTAATCGTTAAGTGTTTAATTATCGTTAGAATTTAGTTGTGCCTTTAATTCTAGTTTAGCGTGCCTTTTATGTGTTTTCCCTTTTCGTTTTTAGATTTAGAATCCAAATCTAAAATATTGATTATTCAAGCACGCTATCACGAACCGAAACAAGGTTTTTCAATTCACACTTCGTCGGGATACGACATCCGGGAGATAAAATATTGTTTGTCCTCAAGTAATTTTTATATCAAACGAGATACTCTCTATACTATTACTTATTTGTTATTTTAGGATATATATATATATATTTTATATAGACTATTATACTCGAATCAGTAGTCACCAACCAAACCATGCCAGTCTCTCAGGCTGAAAACCCCCCTTTTCCTGTTAGAATTAGGAACTAGGACTGACATAGGTTTAGAATAAAATAGAATTAACATAGATTAGATAACCAAGATATTATATAAATTGATAGATTTAACCTCGCTTCAAGTGTTCGACACCCTGCTTACCATAAAACTACTATCGATCGGGTACAGTGCCCGTTAAAGTGTTGTTTTTTGGTTTAGTCAGCAAAATATAAATTTAAACTTGAATCATAAAAATATACACCACACAACGACACATCAAGTTTTTGGAGCCGCTACCGGGGAGTGAAAATTAATCTTGATTTTTATTTGATATTTTGGTTTTTAACATTAGATTAGATCTAACCGTTAGGAGTAGTGTAAATTAGATTAGTGTATATTCTTTTATATTCTATAAATTTTGTATATTTGTCTTTAATTGTTTGTGTATTTAATCGTTTTGCTAATACACTATTCTGATCGATAACTGAATACGGCGTATCCACTTCCATTGGATATGGCGTATCTAACTTTCTGTCCAATACAGCGTATTGATTCAACTGATTAATACGACGTATCTACTTCCATTAGATATGATGTATTGATCATCTGGAACATAAACAAAATCTTAGTTTTTGTATTTGATTTTCGTGCTAATTTTTTTTTCTATCTTTCTTCAGAGAAAATCCTACTGATTGTTTATCCCTTGTTTTAGGTAGTGCATGACAAAGAGTTCAACAAACGAACTATTCACACCTTTCAAGGATCCGGAACAAGAATTTCGATCATATAGGAGACACTTCAAGATACTAAGTCTTGACGAATTGAGATCGCATGATTTCAATCTATTTTCTGACCAAGAAAATTCGGAGGAAGAAGAAGCGGAAACAATGGCGGAAACTATGGAGCAATACATGAGCAAGACCCGAACTGACTATGGATCGGGAGTTTATTGGCCTAAGATTGAGGAAAAAGATAGTTTTGAACTGAAAGGCCAATTTCTTAAGGAGCTTCGAGAAAACACATTTAGCGGTTCGAATAACGAGGATGCGAACGAACACATTGAGAAAGTTCTCAAAATTGTTGACTTATTCCACGTTCTTAACATCACTGTGGATCAACTAATGCTCCGAGTCTTCCCTATATCCTTAACTGGAGCCGCAAGTCGTTGGCTAAGAAATGAACCAACTGGTTCGATCAAAACTTAGGAGGATCTTAAAACTAAGTTTTTAAACAAATATTGCCCATCTGGTCAAACTACGAAGAAAATAGAGGAAATCAACAACTTTCAGCAAGAACCAGATGAAACCCTTTATCAAGCATGGGAGCGCTTTAAAGAACTCTTGATGAAGTGTCCTCAACACTATTTGACTGAGATGTAGGAGGTAATTTTGTTCTACAATGGGTTGGATGTTCCAACACGACAGATTCTTGACTCAAGAGGTGCCGTTCCAACTAAGACGGCTGCCGATGCTAAAAAGGCCATCTAAGAAATGGCAGAATACTCTCAAAAATGGCACAATAGAACATCTAAAGGAAGAAGTACTGAGACTTCTGACGGACTGGATGCTATACAAGCACAACTGAACAATCTTGGAAGAGAGATCAAGAAGGTGAATAAAAAAATTTATGCTGCTCAAGTAGGATGTGAACAATGCAAAGGACCCTATTACACCAAAGATTGTCCACGGAAAGAATAAGGGAAAACCCTAGAAGAAGCTTACTACACGTAATTTGGTGGACCTTTTCAAGGTGGGGGATATAGAGCAACAGCTCCAAGATTCTATCAAAGAAACAACGGCAAATCCTTCGTACCAAGAACGAAGGAAATCAATGGAAGATACCTTGAGCAAATTCATGGGAGAATCAACAAAAAGACATGAAGAAAACTCTAATTTGATAAAAGAAATCCGAGCTTCAACGGATGCTGCCATAAGGAACCAAGGAGCATCAATTAAAACATTGGAGATACAAATCAGGCAAATGAGCAAGGTACTACAGGAGAGAGGATTTGGAAGTTTGCCTAGCTCGACTAAAACGAACCCGAGAGATCAAGTCAAGTCAATCTCGACTACTATTGAAGCTGATTCAAACCCGATACACTGTATTGGATCTCCCCAATACGACGTATCCACTGAACAGAACCGTACACTCATGTACGAGACAAAACAAACGACGATTCTATTTCCAAGTCGTTTAAATAGTTACTAATGTAATGGAAAGAAGGGATCATATGGACCACAATTCTCGGAAGCTTACTCTAAAGCTTCACATATCAATGAATCCATACCCCAAAAGGAGAAAGACCCAAGGAGTTTCACTTTACCTTGCTTTATTAATAATGTTTTCTTTGATAATGCCCTTGTTGACTCAGGAGCTAGCGTTAGTTTCAGCGGTGGTTATGTATTATGAGATTTCATAGAGAGGACTCTCGTCTTATGTGTGCCGTGGGGGTGGTTGTACTTTACTTTGATGGTCAGTGCACGCAGTACTGGCGTGACTCTTAGTGTGTGGAGCTGAGAGGAGCGAGAGCTTATCTTCTGGGCTCGATGACTACCTTAACTTAGGATTAGGCGAATTAGCTCACACTAAGCTAATAGTGGAATTAGCGGATATGACAGTGAAATATCCAAAAGGAATTGCTGAAAACGTACTAGTAAGAATTGGTAAATTTACTTTCCCCATAGACTTTATAATTCTAGATATGCCCGAGGATATCAAAGTGCCCTTGATCCTTGGAAGACCATTTTTGTCTACCGCCCGTGCTAAAATTGATGTTTACAAGAGAAAGATTACTTTAAGAGTTGGGGAAGAAAAGATTATTTTCAAAAGTGTTAAACCTGCTAGTAGTTTAATTAAGAGGGTCTACATGCTAAGTTTAAGAGAAAGAATGGAACTTGATTTAGAAGCTAGGCTTATAGGAGAGACTTTGGTGTTAAATAGATCATTAGACCCTTTCTTGGAGGATTACATTAAACTAAATGATCTAAATGAACCATTTGAGCTTAGGAGAAATCAAGGTGATGATATAATGCCCACCATTGAGGAAGGTGAGGTAATTAAGGAATTTAAAACTAGGGATAAAGATCTTGATACTGGAATTGATGATTACCCTAGTTATTGCGACGATGATAAGAAAATCCACATAGACTGTGCCCACAACTTAAAGTTTTCATGCATGATAGGATTTGAATTTACACACGTCAACTTCTTCATGTTGTTGTACGTCAATGTGATGTCCAAAAAGTTTCATAACTCTATAATAAAGGATAAGATGGTGTACAAAGAGGATAATGTTGTAGGAGCCTTAATGAATGTGCCTATTTTTGTTGGAACCTTTTCTGTTGTGACTGACTTTGCAGTTTTAGAAGATATGGATGCTTATCGTGATGAAGGAATGGGCGATGTTATTGTTGGCGAAACGTTCTTAAGAGATGTCAGAATTAAAACAAGACGATTCAAAGGGATGATTACCATTTATAATGGCAATGAAGAAGTAACTTACCAAATGGTGTGATCACATCCGAGGTTTAAACACCACACTAATGAGCAATGCAACAAGATTTCACCAATACTAAAGGTAAGTGAAGAGGATAAGATGAATGAAATCTCACATGCATACCAAAAGTTAAAGGGGTTCTACAAAGGAGTATTGAACTTAGGACCCAATTACATTCAAAATGCGAAGACGGATGAATGGCTCACACGCGGGCACATTAGCGTGCATGAGATGGAATGAAGAGAGAAGCTGAAGACAAGTCTAACTTAAAGACTTTGTTGTAAACAAAAGTGCTTCCCAGGAGACAACCCAGAATGTTATTTAATTTTATCGAGTATGTCTTCCCAGACATCAATACGGCGTATCCGCTCCATACCATACGGCGTATTGATTGTCTAGACGTTATCAGTCTTTATTTTTTATTGCACTTTAAAAACATTATTGTCAGTTCTGGCAATACGGCGTATTCATTAACCTGATATGGCGTATCCACCAAACTGACTCGTATTTGGTTTGTTTAGTTTAGTTTAAATTAACCGTAGGTACCAAGATAGGAATACACGTTTTTCCTATTTTACACAGGACCTCGTGAAAAAAATATCGACGAATATTGGTGGAGAATTTACAAATCTGGAGATCTTGAAGTGTTGGAGTCTTGAAACCCCAAGACGGTTGTTCAACACACAATCTTGCTCATAAACGCTAATTGGAGAATCTACCGAGCAAATATCAGGGGAGTTTCTCATTCTAATTCTTTTTAATTCCTGTATTTTTAATATTTTATCTATACAACGAGGACGTTGTATAATTCAAGTGGGGGGTGGAATTAGAATGTTTACTTGTCCTATTTTTCACATTAAAATGATTAAAATGCTTAAATTATGCTCAAATTTAAAAAAATTTCAAGCATACTTTTGTGAAAATTACTTGATACATAACCGTACACAATAACCCTTGATAGATATTGTGAGAATTTAGCCAATCCGTTTCCAAATGTTTACCCAAATTCCATAAAATATAAGTGTGCCGGTGATGTTGTAGACTTTAGAATTTGGCTTGGTATATCTATTCGAGACCGCAATAATGAGTATTTTGGATTTAATTGGAGTAACTTGTTTACATTGGTAAATTTTTAGCATTACACCCAAAAAAGCCTATCCATGTCGTTTATTAACTAACTACACCGATTAGTTAACCTCCAGTTTAAACCATTTTCCACTCTCATCTTTAGAATGAAGATCCACTAGAACAACCCGTAGAGCCAATCCTTTAGGAACTACACCAATTATTTGTTTTGTTACACCCTGTAGGTTCCATGATCATTCATACAAACCTTAACAATGATGTGTAGAATCAAGATGCAGAAAATTAAAACTTTATTAATGATTGAAAGAAAAACCCTTTTGGTGGCTAGAAACCCTAACAATATTATAATTGACTAGCTATTTTGTCTTGTATCTTCGAGTGACCGAAGCTTCTTTGTTCGGGTCCATTTATGTGATCCTAACAATCTCCCCCTAGATGAGGTCATGAGAAGTTGTTTGAGGCTCACTCGTGCTTGTCTCTTTAGCTGAAGTTTAGGTAAAAAAAATCAAAAAAATGAGAAAAATACAAAAAGAGAGAAAATTTGAAGATAATCGTTTCGCAATTACCGAAGGAATTACACCAAGGATCGATTATTTGTTGATACGTCTAAAAATCAATGATCTAAAGTATTATACAAAGTGAAAGATATCGCCACTTGCCTTGGTAGGTTGAAAGTTTTTGGGAAGATTAGGAAGTGACCGTTTTATGGAATGCCAACTTATGTTAGTTTGTTTTGATACGATGAATCAAGACGTTGTAAATAGTTGTGTCTTTATCATGGTAACGGTCGGGAAAAAAGTGTCTAGCAACTTGTATCTTAAGTCTTAATCTATTTGTTTCTTGATTTTTATTTAACAACAATTTACTTCCCTCTCACCTGATGATTAGCCGCTAGTTTTACGCGAATGAGGATTCATACGAACATGCATGTCTATTCCGTCGTTACGGCCATGTATGCATGTCTTGTACCTCGTTGGTTTATGACGTTTGTGAAAGTTAGCAAGGTTCCCTACCCCAGATAAATTCTTTTTTTTAATTTTATCCTAACCTTGATTAAATTCTAATGGGGATGTGATCAAACACACATGTCTATCCCAGCGTTCTAGGTGTGTATGTGTGCTTCAGCTGCCTTGTTGGAGTGGTACTTCTAGTGAAAGATTGTAGAATGATCAAACCGTATGCCTTTCCATACAAAAACCTATATTTACCTTTATAAACTTGTTACTCCTTAGCTTTAGTGGTGGAGATGTGTATCCTTGCCAAGCTTATGATAGAATACTCGTCACGATCGAGCAATTGAGCGAATTAGTTACATGTTACCACATAGATTAGTTGAGTGATTTGAGTGTTTTCATCTTCCTATTTCATGAGGTGTTTGGTTCTGTAGATTGTAATATATCTAAAAAAGTGACTTAACGGAAAATATCCTTAGGGATATATTTTTATAAACTTCTAAAGGCTACTTGAGGACAAGTAGGATTCAAGTGGGGGATATTTGATGACATCAAATAACGTCTATTTTATAGCATCATTTATCCCATGTTATTAACCCATTTTGTATAGTTATTGCAAAGAATTGTTACTTAATCGTTTATATTTGAGAATTGCAGTAATTATAGAGTAATTGGTGAAAGTTAGCAAAAGGCGCGCATTCTGGAGCTTAAATGAAGATATTTTGAAGATTACTATTCTGAAGACCAATACGCCGTATCCATCAAGGAAGATACGGCGTATCCGTGCCTGCACTCACCAAAGACCACAAAAGGAATAAAGATCAATACGCCGTATCCAGAGGACTCAATACGTCGTATTCAAGATATGGAATCAATATAATATTCTGGAAGATATCAAACGTGGTCCCTACTCTAAGAAATCCCAATACACCGTATCCAACTCTTGGATACGCCGTATCCAACCGACTTCCAGACCCTATAAATACAAAACTCCAAAATGAGTTTTTAAGTGTGCTAAATCATATTCTCGATACCTAAAGCACAAAAGTCGATTTTCCAGAGAGAAAAAGTGCAAAAGAGGCGACAACGTATTCAATTACCATAGAGATAACGTGTATTCCATATACTTTATGTAATCGTTTGTTTTTTGGTATCATTCATTAACTCGATTAGTTTACTTGGCTAAATAATACTCTTGAATTTAATTAATGACGTATTGAGAGCTAATACCTTCGGTTATTAGCCATATAATGAAGATATGATGTTTTGTTTGTTTATCTCAATTTCTTGATTTATCGTTGAGTGCTTGTTTAAGTTTATCAATTAATCGTTGTTTACGTGCTTTGGTATGCGACATAGAACTATCATTCAACTGGTATTCTATGAAGCGGACCAAGTAGATCTAGAGTCTGGGATAGCTCTCCATATAGTAATTTATACATCTAGAATCATAGTTATACAAATATTGTCCTTCTAAGTCTGTGTCTAGGATACGCTTTGGCAACAACTAGGTTAATTGGATTTGCCATGGGTTTATTGATTGTGTTGACTAGTAGGTGACCTAGATAATTCAACAATTAACTTCTGATACCAT
This sequence comes from Tanacetum coccineum, assembly GCA_026074375.1. Classification (NCBI taxonomy): domain Eukaryota; kingdom Viridiplantae; phylum Streptophyta; class Magnoliopsida; order Asterales; family Asteraceae; genus Tanacetum; species Tanacetum coccineum. The sequence continues at coordinate 12,772 of BQNB010111501.1, read as the reverse complement.
GGATAGTGGGAAAAGCAGACTACTAGTGTATAAATGCTATTAAGCGATAAGTGCAAAAGTCTCATGAGCTAGGTTAACACGATCAACATTTGCCTAATCCATAAGATAGATTATAATAAACAAATAAGGATGCTTTATGCTGAGATGCTTTAAATAGTGGACAAAATTAATGGCGTTAGTCATAGGATGATTGTAACGCCTAAGTCTTAAGAATGATATGTCACCTCGAGAGAAGAAATCATTACACTAAATAAACAAACCAACATTCTAATCGGATTAATAATGGTTAATACAATTTTCTTATATAAGGTTCGACCGCTCTTTTATCTTTTGTTAATTAGCTTGCGTGGGTTAAAGTGATTTGAATTGATTATAGTCACCAACCAAACCGTGCCAGTCTCTCAGGCTAAAAATCCCCCTTTCCTGTTAGAATTAGGATTTAGACTGACATAGGTTTAACATAGGTTTAGAATAGAATAAAATCAACATAGATTAGATAATCAAGATATTAATTAAATTGATAGATTTAACCTCGCTTCAAGTGTTCGACTCCTTACTTACCATAAAACTACTACCGATCAGGTACACTGCCCGTTAAAGTGTCATTTTTGGTTTAGTCGGCAAAATATAAATTTTAAACTTGAATCATCTTAAATATACCATACAACGATAGCACATCAGGAACCAAGCAGGATATTCACACCAAAATACAAAATGGAGAAGAGAGAGACGATTGCAAATGAAGAGAAGCCGAAGACAAGTCTAACTTAAAGACTTTGCTGTAAACAAAAGTGCTTCCCGGGAGACAACCCAGAATGTTATTTAATTTTATCGAGTCTGTCTTCCCAGACATCAATACGGCATATCCGCTCCATACCATACGGCGTATTGATTGTCTGGACGTTATCAGTCTTTATTTTTTTATTGCACCTTAAACACATTATTGTTAGTTCTGTCAATACGACGTATTCATTAACATGATACAGCGTATCCACCAGAATGACTCGTATTTGGTTTGTTTAGTTTAGTTTAATTTAACCATAGGTACCAAGATAGAATACACGTTTTCCTATATTTTATACACGACCTTGGAAGCAAAGAATATCGACGAATATTGGTGGAGGATTTACAAATCTAGAGATCTTGAAGTGTTGGAGTCTTGAAACCTCAAGACGGCTGTTCAACACATAATCTTGCTCATAAACGCTAATTGGAGAATCTACCGAGCAAATATCTGAGGAGTTTCTCATTCTAATTCTTTTTAATTCCTGTATTTTTAATATTTTATCTATACAACGAGGACGTTGTATAATTCAAGTAGGGGGTGGAATTAGAATGTTTACTTGTCTTATTTTTCACACTAAAATGCTTAAATTATGCTCAAATTTAAAAAAAATTCAAGAATACTTTTGTGAAAATTACTTGATACATAACCGTACACAATAACCCTTGATAGATATTGTGAGAATTTAGCCAATCCGTTTCCAAATGTTTACCCAAATTCCACAAATATATAAGTGTCGCCGGTGATGTTTAGACTTAGAATTTGGCTTGGTATATCAATTCGATTACCGCAATAATGAGTATTTTGGATTTAATTGGAGTAACTTGTTTACATTGGTAAATTTTTAGCATTACACCCACAAAAGCCTATCCATGTTGTTTATTAACTAACTACACCGATTAGTTAACCTCTAGTTTAAACCATTTTCCACTCTCATCTTTAGAATGAAGATCCACTAGAACAACCCGTAGAGCCAATCCTTAGGGAACTACACCAATTATTTGTTTTGTTACACCCTGTAGGTTCCATGATCATTCATACAAACCTTAACAATGATGTGTAGAATCAAGATGCAGAAAATTAAAACTTTATTGATGATTGAAAGAAAAACCCTTTTGGTGGCTAGAAACCCTAACAATATTATAATTGACAGCTATTTTGTCTTGTAATCTTCGAGAGACGAAGCTTCTTAGATCGGGTCTAAATACCCATTTATGTGATCCACTACAGATCTCGCCCCTAGATGAGTCATGAGAAGTTTGTTTGAGGCTCACTCTGTGCTTGTCCTCTTTAGCTCGTTGTTTATAGTGTTACTTCACTTGTTGTGCTTTGGTAATTCAATCTTTAACACCTGATCATGATCTTCAGAACATGATGTGATGACTTGAATCTTTATCTTGACTTGTTTAAGCTTTACTTCTCTTAATTACTTTGTGATCTTCTCTTTCACTTTGACTTTTATGCCATACGCGGGTCATATTAGTCACACCGCTCATAACTTTTGAATCGGAAAGCTATGATGATGTATCAGCCTTCTAATCTTCAAAACGTTTCGACATTTGTAAGAAGACTATTGATGGTTTCAAGATTGTGCGGATAGCTTTGTTTTAAGGCTTTCATGATTTCTTCAGATATTTGAGTAAGGATATGACTGTCCTTGCATCGGATACTTCGAGTCATCATTCTCCCCGCGCTATTATAGAACAATTAGTCACCAACAAAAATATTTTGTTATGTAAAATCCACTTAATGTGTTCTAGAAAAACATTTTGTGAACACACAAAGGTTTTATATTTGAGATAGACCAGTAAAGACGATACTCAAACTGGTCCGTTACATTAACCTCTGATTCCGTTAGGATTAATGATTACAGTAGAATACTGCACCTGTGATCCATAAAAAAAAAAAGATTCATTAAAAGAACTTCTTGACAAGTGTTTTTCCGGCACGTGACAAGCTATTTCCTCTAATACCTAAGTATCAGATTCCCAATTGTACGCCGTTCTTAGACCAGAATCCGAAGACTAACACACTAAATGTAATTTCTACTAATAGAATTGTAAAGAAGTGAGTCAAACATTCTAACTGCTGACTAACCTATAATTTCCTTTTTAGCGTTTTACTTCTTAATACAATTAAGTAAACCGTAGAAGGCCTTTGCAAAAATGATTTGAAAAACATTCGATGTGCTTGTGAAATTTATTTGGGGCACATACAAAGTTTAATCTGAATGCTCCTATGATGTATTTGAAAAAATATCCCGAAAGATATGAAGTGCCTCGGGAAATCCAAACTTGTAACAAGTACTTTTATGGAAAATCCACTTTCACTAGTGGGCGCAGTCCGAAACCAGGCATGAGCATTCATACGAATACCCTGTTGTACAACCATCGACCTATTCCGCAGCACTTCCATAAGATCACTTTCACGAACAAGAAACAAAAGATTCTTTGTTCACATTTAACAAGATACGTGTGTATAACACAACCGTTTTAAGTAACCTGTGACATTTTTGATCATATATCACTTTATGCTCCCCTACACATGTGCGTCGATAATCGAAAGATGTTTAGCACATGCATGGATAGGACTTAGCATTTTAGAATCAATCGAATCATTAATTATCCGTTTTACATGTTTAAGTCACATTTTCTCCCCCGATCAAAAGTATGAAACTTGTGAATGGTTTTGATCTAGAATGGACTTAAAATGTATCAATCTCCCCCTCAAAGTATGAAGGTGAGGTGAAATAGCACAAATAGCAATGAACAATTGAAACTAGACCTTTAGAATACCCAGAACAGGAATGGTACTGGCAATCGTCTTGACCTTGTAAGTCGGTTTTGTCGATGTCAATCTATCAGCAAATAGAATCAGCAACAGTACGTCTTTTACCTGCGAAACTGTTAGTATACCTGATTCTCCCCCTCAAACAATGACCCGTGTCAATGTTTGATTTGGTTAACCCGAACATGTTTGATAAAACAAGTTGTTTATGAGAAAAATGGTTCGGGGCTTAGACAACTTCTTGTCTGTAAAGAAATAATGCACTGAAACGTACACTAAATCTCTGGGATAAGACCGGGTTACAGTCTGAAATAACTGCAAGCCATTTATCTAATTTTTTTTGATTTTTTTTTAAAAAAAATACACAAATATACAAAGGATACAATGCTTTAGCATTCAAAAATACCAGATATCCCCTTGGAACCAGCCTTTCGATCACTAAGTTTGCAATCAGGGAACCTAGAGATCATAGTAACTTTGGAACTAGAACTAACGCTCGGGGTAAGTTCTAAAGGCTCAACAATGGGTTCCATTATCCTAGTTAAAGGACAGTTATCATACAACGCAAAATGTCGTCCAGTGGGTTTCCACTGAGGCTTAACACTACCAACCACAATATCCAGTTGGTCTCCACTTTCCTAGTAGTGTTCACATTATGATTTCTGGTTGCGTTCCAAACCTTCTTAGTATGATTCACACTATGTTTGGCATGGGGGGTTTTGGTATTCACAGACTTCAAAGAACGAATCACAAACTGATTATGATCAACAACATTCAACTTCCTATTGTGATCTGCTGCTCTCCTCGCGTTCACACTTGTACTGGGCAAGATACGATGGTTCCGAGTGTGGCACATTTGGCCATAGTTCGCGAGATTCATTGCAGTTTGGTTCTTGTAGAACAAATTCCACAAGAACATATCTTTTGTTTTGTTGCACTGTTGTTTCTGTGTGGTTTCTATTTTGGAAGTCCTGTGGGGTTCCTGAAAAGTAACTTGCTTGTTCTTAGCAAATGGGGTTGGTTTTACCCAGTTGGCTCTGTTTATGGAGTGGAACTACTTTTGAACTGTAGTATACATCCTGGAAGCAAGTAACATTGGTTTTCTCAAGCTGTAGATCCACTACTCGTTTTACCAGTCACTTGGGCTTGCAGCTTTTTATGTTCGGCAGTTAAGGCACTAAGCTTATTAATGTACGCAGTACGTGAGTGAGTATTCGCCTTTGACAGTTCATCATACCGTTTTTTCAGACTCACGTTTTCTACCTTAAGCCATCCTAGCCAAACCTAAGGGAGGTAATCGTATCTCTCAACTGGAATTCCTGTCAGTTTTCTAATGCTTGATGGGTCATAACTACCTTCAGTGGAACTACATTCAACACCTTCAAGATGTTGGATCTGAGCAAATGCTAAATTCCTGATGAGTGTCCATCTTTTCCCCCTTGAAGCTGTTTTCTTAACTTTTTAATTTCAAATATTGCATTGGAGGCACTAGAAGTGTCTATTCACTGTTTATAGTTTTTTAAATTTAAGTTGAAAATCAATATGGGGTCTTTTGTAAATGAGAGTTACGATTCTCAGATTCAATGACCATCTTTTGTTGTTTTAAAAACTTCAGCATCAGTTCAAGAACTTTAGTGTGTTCCCATCACATGCAGATCTAGACATCGCAAATGCAATTCGAAACTAGGGGGCACAAACAATAATCGTGAGTACACAATAGAGCATAATAACTTTTTCTAAACAATTCAGCAATTAGCAGTCCATTATTGATAAAAGAATTTTTCTTCCTATGGTCAGGTTCTTGTTATCAAGAACACATCGTTCATACTCCGCATCCAAGTCATCAAAAATCTGTTCATATTCTTTTACTTCTTTGAAAAGTGTATCATTAGCAGCTTGGATATGTTTTTTGAAATGGTGCTTAAAAATGGTACCATATAGTGTGTATCAACAAACTGTATTGCATAATCATAAACACATTCAGAAAAAATAGTCATGTTTTTTTGTGTTGTTCTTCTTTTATGATACCTTCAAATTGATGAAAACAGCATACCCTTTTTGAAGATTGGCCAGAACTTGACTTGGAGTGGACGTATATGAATACCGAGAGTGACAGGTCCTATGCAGGTTACTAGCTTGACTAGCATTTCATTGGCCAGGAAGCCAAATAACGCCTGTTCATAGGTACGTTCCCCGTTGAGGAACAAACTTAAGGGCATTTAGCTTCTCATAGAAGCCGTTTGCGGGTCTAACATGTCCTGGTTTTTCACTCATCTTTTTCATGCTAACCACTTGGTGTACCAAGACATCTTCACTATCCCATATGCGAACAGGATGGTGAGCGGGATCAAAAGGGTATCAGCATCGTACAAGACAGGTATGATCTCGCTTGCTAATATAACCAAAGACCGTGTGGATACCGGTACCTAGGAGGTCCTTGTTGCAAGTTCATCGTTATTGCGGCTTTAGGTATTCCTATAAAGCATAGGAATATGTATGTGTTGGCATGTTAAAACTTGCACATATCTCTTGCAAACCTTTGTTAGCATTCTTAAACAAACCTATTTCATCTAGATAATCTATCTGCTAGAAAAATCCCCCCTTCTTCTCAATAAATACTTTTCACCCTTTTCAAGATTGTAAAAATTGCAATTGATTTTTCTTTCCTGAAAGAGTGGATTTAAGCAAATCGTTTTCTGCACAAGTTCTAGCGATACGCTTATTACGCTGAATCACTAGGCTTGTTACTGTTCTAACTTTGTTTTCAAGACCAAGTTTGACCTTTGTGGTAATCTAGACGACATATTTTCTTGCTTGCATTGAAGAGCTCATTATTTTAAGGTCTCAAGTTTTTTCCAAACATTTTTTCTTGGTTACCTTAGCATGTCCGTCTATTGGGTTGCAAGTCAGTTTAAGATGCAATCATAGAAACTTTTATCAGCATGTGTCAGCAAATACACAGTTGGAACATTTTTGGGTCTTTCGTGTCCAAGAAGATACTGATATACGGGAATCGAATAGTCCATCAATCTCAGTCTCAGCATCGGAGTCTAAATGTTCTTCCTGGTGCATCTCCTGACTCAACTGATAATCCACATTATCAAAGATTTGATTGTCATTGGAGTGTACCTCATTGACTTGACTGTTGGTGGCACTGGTGGATGACAAGTTGGCCATGAAAGCGGCAGCAGCATTGGGGCCTTCATCCACGTCTGAATCATATGCATCCTCATAGTTGACTTCGAAGATATTTGTTGTAGTCATTGCAGGGTTGATCAAATGTTTTCCTTCATTTGTTGCCATTGAATAACATTGTTTATGAATGATCTGATCGTCGAGTGAATGTAGATTTGTTATTTGTGTTTGGTGTTGTTTTTGTTTGATTTGTGTTTGGTTGAAGTCAATTACTGTTCACGGGATTTTACAAATCTTTGATTAAAACCGAGAAAAGAATCGTATCTTTCGCGGGATTTTACAAAATCAAGAAGAAACCGTAAAACAATAATGAATTGATCTTGTGTAGGAGGAAAGAAAAGAACAAGAATATAATTTCCAAATTTAAAAGATTATATCCCTTGACTTTAGGAACCAATTATTTACTTCCCAAAATTAACCTCCACTAGGATATAATTATTTACTTCCCAAAAGATTATATCCTTTGACTTTAGGAACCAATTATTTACTTTCCAAAATTAACCTCCACTAGGATTATATCAAATCCCTTGATTTTAGAAAACAAATATTTTCTTCTCAAAAATATAGATCTCTTACTTTTTTTTTTTTTTAAATATGCCTAAACTCTTTTTTTTTTAAATAAAATAAGCCGAAATTTATTTTTGTAAAAATAAGCCGAAATTTTTCAAAAAAAAAAAACTTTTGATGAGATCAAAAAAATTAAGTCGAAATCAGATAGATGTATTAAGGCTCGTTCAATTTAATTTTTTCAAACACACAAGATTAAAACACGTACCACTTAGGCTAAAATTAAGCCGAATCCTTGATTGCTAACGATGGATTGTTAATTAGATATTAGATCTAAACATAAACCATCTATGAATCAAGAATGAAAGCAAACACACAAACAAATTCAGATCCCTCTTTATTTTTTATTTCCGAATAAAAAATAGAAACACAAACCAAATCAAATCATCAATCTTGAAGGCTCTTGATACCAATTGTAGGTTCCATGATCATTCATACAAACCTTAACAATGATGTGTAGAATCAAGATGCAGAAAATTAAAACTTTATTGATGATTGAAAGAAAAACCCTTTTGGTGTTTAAACCCTTTGTTTACTCTCACTTTAAGAGTAAGATTCCCCTAGAACAACCCGTAGAGCCAATCCTTTAGGAACTACACCAATTATTTGTTTTGTTACACCCTTACACCTTAACCTACCCTGTTAGATTAAGTTTAATTTACAGTTGCTAGTTGCTTATAGTGTAAAGTTTTATTTCCCGAGTCATGTGTCATTTTCTATCTTTGGTGCGGTTGGAAATTTACACATTACAAATGGGAATGTATATTAGTAGTCAAAACTCATGTGATTTTACTACCATCATAATTATTGGTGAGTCCGAAGAACGAAGAACTATCGAAGGAATTATCTGGAATTATTATGATCGTGTAGATGGTGAAACTACTCCGAGTTTCGTATAATGTTTGGTAAAAAAAATCAAAAAAATTAGAAAAATTGCAAAAGAGAAGGAAAGTTTGGAGATAATCGTTTCGCAAAGCAAGAACCGAAGGAATTACACGAAGGATCGATTATTCGTTGATATAAATCAACGATGTAGAGTATTGTACAAAGTGGAAGATATCACCACTTACCTTGTAGAGTATGTAAAGTTTGGGATGATTGGGAAGTTGACCGTTACGGGAACGCCAACTTAGGTTGTTATTTTTGATCTATGATCAAGACGTTGTAAATAGTCATGTCTTTATCATGGTAACGGTCGGGAAAAAGTGTCTAGCAACTTGTATCTTAGTCTTAATCTATTTGTTTCTTGATTTTTATTTAACAACAATTTACTTCCCTCTCACCTAATGATTAACCATGGGTTTTACGCGAATGAGGATGTGATCGAGCGTGCATGTCTATTTCGTCGTTACGGCCATGTATGCATGTCTCAGCTGCCTTGTTGGTTTATTACTATTGGTGAAAGTTAGAAGGTTCCTACCCTATATCATTCTTCATCCTAACCGTTGGTTAAATTCGAATGGGGATGTGATCGAACACACATGTCTATTCTGTCGTTACAACCATGTATGTGTGCTTCAGCTGCCTTGTTGGAGTGGTACTTCTGGTGAAAGATTGTAGAATGATCAACCATAAGCCTTTCCATACAAAAACCCATATTTACCTTTATAAACTTGTTACTCCTTGGCTTTAGTGGTGGAGATGTGTATCATTGCCAAGCTTATGATAGAATACTCGTCACGACCAAGCAATTGAGCGAATTAGTTACATGTTACCACATAGATTAGTTGAGTGATTTGAGTGTTTTCATCTTCCTATTTCCTGAGGTATTTGGTTGTGTACTTGTAATAGATCAAATAAATGCTTTAACGGAAAATATCCTTAGGGGTACATTTTTGCAAAATTCTAAAGGCTACTTAAAGACATATAGGATTCAAGTGGGGGGATATTTGATGATATCAAATAATGTCTATTTTATAGCATCATTTATCCCACGTAATTAACCCATTTTATATAATTATTGCAAAGAATTGTTGCTTAATCGTTTGTACTTGAGAATTGCAGTAATTATGGAGTACTTGGTGAAGATTAGCTAAAAGGCACTCATTTTGGAGCATAAATGAAGAGTTCGAGAAAGTCTACTGATCTGACATCAAATACGCCGTATTATTCTAGACATGTACGACGTATCCAAGACTTTGACAAATCAAAAGACCATTGCCTGACTTTGAAGAATACGCCATATCCACATCAGTATATACGTCGTATATTATACTTTGGTCAAATATCAAGAAAAGCACACTTTCAGCCAATACTCTATACCTAAGCAGCTCGATACACCGTACCTAAGATGTACAAAACACCATACCGGAGGAGCACAATACGCCATACCCAATAAGTCTGATACGCCGTATCAAGGAGGTCCGATACGCCGTATCCAGGATGTCCGATACGCCATATCCATATCAGCTCAAGAAAATTCTGGAATATTTTATTCTTAGAGCCCACGCCAAGTCATCTAATATGCCGTATTGAGCTTATCAATACACCGTATCGAACCAACTTCCAGACCACGATATATAGATGACCCTAAACTCAGTTTTAGGTTTGCAAGTGAATCTCTAAACCACCAAGTCGACCAAGAGACGAATAAAGGAGCCTAGAAGGTCATAATAGAGCCTCAAGATCATAGGAAAACTCTTGTAATCTTCGTGCAACCGAATACGCGTTCGATTAAGGTTTCTTTATTTTAATCGTTCATATATCAAACCGTGTGTATTTTTACAATGACTATCGGCTGATACCTTTAGGTATCAAAATATAAAAACTGATTTAAAATAGTGATGTTTGTAAGACTCATGGTTTTTTAAATAACGCCGTCCCTCCTTGTGCTATATATTTTTGTTTAATCGTGGCATGTTGAGGGGGAGCATTTTCTGAAATTAAAAAACAATCAAGGTATAAAAGCTTTGATAATTTATAAATCACAAGTACCTTGATTGAGGTTTTTCAAATTTGTTTTATGGCAAGGTGAATTGTACAAAAGAACCGACCATGTTTTAATTTTATCAAAGTGATAAGGTTTAGTAAGGTTAGGTATTAGTTCCATGATCCAGCAGAACCGGAGGGATCTACCCAGGGGACAAATCCATAGTTAGTGTAGAAGTCACTTAGGTTATGGACATAAAACAGGAGTTAAAAGTAAGATAATGGACATAGTGCCAACTGAGATGGAGCTAGTACTGGAAACAAACCACCCAATGTTACTAGTCATGAAGTCTCGGGTAAAGCACTTGAAGGGGTTGAAGAACGAAAAAGAAATGTTAAGGATTATAAAGGGTGTAAAGAAAGAAGCCCTCCATACCACTTAGCAGAAACCCGGGTCAATAATCTGCTGTCAGAAATCAAAATGGATGATTGATCTGACATTGAAGCAGGACTGGTATCATAGACCTAGGTGATGCATGCACAATCCCTTCTAAGCCACTCATAATCTCTTAAAAAGATTTCTGTTTCATTTCTCACGGAGTCTAAATACAATTATCTATTGACTTTCTCACTCCGAGTTAGTTGATATTAAAAGGTGGGCAGTCCGCTCTGCCTGCTGATCACTAAAACCAAAACGCATAATTAAAGTCTAGAGCCAAGGAGATTATCAATTAATCTCATTAGGACACTATTATATTTTACTTGTTCTTCACACACTGTGAAAACAAGGATTATCATAAGAGTCCTACGTATTATCCTTGTGGTATTGCCAGAACATCCGAGTGATACCTAAGTATCAAAGAATGGAAATAAGTGCTCTATTTTAGTTAAAAATGAGTTTAAAATTGGTGTTTTAAATTTTAAATTTTTGTATAATTTATATAACTACTCACCTCTACCTTATAAACCTAGATAACATATTCCTAAAATAAATTTGTTCATTCTAAGGATTAGCAAGCCATTTTGGTATCGTACCGGCACCGTTTTTGAAGTATCATATTTTTTCTTGGCCAAAATATATAGTCTCGATCTCGCAACCAAGGGATATACTGGTACCAGGTTTAGAAAATTGATGCTATAATAAAACGAGTACCATTTTAGAATAGAACATGAATATCCAAATGGAGCTCCTGAAGTTTTGGAACACGACACAAAAGATGAAAGATACTTGAAGTTGTGATCATCGTCATATATTCGAGCACAAATGTTAGGATCACATAAATGGACCCGAACAAAGAAGCTTCGGTCACTCGAAGATACAAGACAAAAGTCTAGTTCGTTTAAACATGTAATATTATGTAAACGGGCCTTTAATGAAAAAGCCCATCAAAGCTCAAAAGCCTCCTAGGCTAATCTATTTATTAGTATAAATAGTCCTAGTTTAGTCAAAAATTAGGTTAGACATTTTTAGAGAGAAAATTAGCTAGTCATTATTGTGAGGGTTTCTAGCCACCAAAAGGTTTTGTTTTTCTCTTTCAATCATCAATAAAGTTTTAATTTTCTGCATCTTGATTCTACACATCATTGTTAAGGTTTGTATGAATGATCATGGAACCTACAATTGGTATCAAGAGCCTACAAGATTGATGGATTGATTTGGTTTTGTGTTTTTTTTACTTTTGATTTTCGAAAAAAAAGGGGGTTTCGAATTTTTTTTTTGTGTTTGATTAATTGTTTGTTTTGATTTTTGGTTCATAGATGGTTTGTGTTTACATTGATATCATAAAAACCATCTCTTTTGTGTTTAAAAACATCTAGTGATTTTTTTTCGTTTTATTTAAACAAAAAGAAAAGAGAGTCGATTTTTTTTGTTTAAGGATCGAACGAGTGGAAAACAAAAGGATCGAACAAGGGATTGAACAAGAGGAGCGAACAAGGATCGAACGAGTTTAGTCTTAGAGGATCGAACTAGTGAACTTTCAAAGTTTGGATCGAACCAGCGTATACTTCAAGGATCGAACGAGCTCAATTCCTCAAGGATCGAACGAGTGGACTCTCTTTGAACCGAACGAGCTCGATTTCTCTAGGTTCGAACGAGTTGACTTTCTTGAACCAAACTAAATAATCAAACAACAACAAAAACATAAACACAAATCAAACAAATCAACAATCACTTGCGATCCGTTCATTCATACTTAAATTAAAATGGGATCCAATGAAGAAACAAATGCAGCGGGTACCGATACTCGTCCACCTATGTTGGTTGAAAGTGACTACGATTCTTGGAAGATTCGTATACACAGGTACATTCGAGGCAAACCCAATGGCAAGCTGATATGGAAATCTATCCAGAATGGCCCTACCCCTCACCCTATGATCACTGATCCTCCACCTACTGATTCTACCATTGTGCCCGCACCGAGGAAGAAACTTGATTCTAAATTCAGTGAAGAGGAAAACAAACTAGAGATGGCTGATACTCAAGCTGAAATCATTCTTAGTCAAGGTCTTCCCAGACACATCTTCAACAACCTAAATCAAACAAGCACTGCAAAGGAGATTTGGGATAAT
>BQNB010111500.1:0-22340 GCA_026074375.1 Tanacetum coccineum | reverse complement strand
TCAAACCACAACACAAGGATTTATAATGGTTTGGTAACGAAGCTCCTCTTCGCCCTACGCCACTCCTCGAGTACCCAACTTGAGAGTTCTCTTCACTATGTCAAAAAAACTCCCTTTAGGCGGAGAAACCCGTACACAAGTAGCTTACACCAATTTACGACACTAAGTCAAATGTCGAGTCCTAATCTTATCTAGAACTAATCTACCACACGCTTGTATTTTGAGGCCTAAAATACTAACCACACTAATAAAATATCACTTCACTTAAACACAAACACGATCAACCCGATCTAACTATTACGCACAATCACACGCGATATACATGAATTACAAAATACACCACAATTGTCACTATAAGCTATAATACTTCTTTACTTGATGATAAGAAGTACTCTTCTCTTGCACTTGAGGATCTAAGCTTGAATCACTTAGAAACAAAAGTTTAAGATTACATGATCAAAGGATTGTAGGAGATGTATAAACTGATTTAGAACAGAAAGAAAGTGAGTACAAAAGGTGAGAAAATTTATAGAAAACAGTCCACTATTTATAGGCAAAGCTGAGAGCGTTTTTAGCTCGCCAACCCCCTTAGCTCTATGGTCGGTCCCCTTATAACTAAGCGGGCCGCCCTTACCTATAAGGGGCCCACCCATAGCAGGACGCTCCCATTTTGTCTTTTCCAATGAAGGTGTTTTCTGGATCAGTTTTATTTATTTTTAGGTGGAAATTTTGAATTCAAAATATTTATTTTGAATAAAACATTTCTTGTAAATACCAAAAATGTTTTGTATAAGTTTTAAAAATGTTTGTTACATTTTATAAAAATGTAAGGTTTGGAAAAAATAAATTCCTTTGATCACAAATAAATTAAGCTTTTATTTATTCATACCTTTAAGTGATTGATTTGAAAATTTACAATTAATTACTTGTTTACGTTTAATTTTACATAGAGTGTTTTTACATTTTGTGATTATCAAAACGTAGAGAGATCGAAAAATATTAATAACGTTTTTAGACATTATTTCTATCCACAATCTCTCCCTTTTTGACGATTACAAAATCTAAACTCATTAAATGTAAAAAAAATATTTAAACAAGTATTTAGTAAGTTTTATTTCCATTTCTACCCCTTTTTGTAGAATCAAAAAGGCTTCGTCGATGAATATGTGAAAAGTCAACGGGATGAACTATCCCCCTTGATGCGTACTCCCCCTCGTTCGAGGGCACCAAGGAATTGAGCTATGGTAACTTTGCTGCAAAACAAGTTAGAAGAACAAGACAACCATTTCTAACATGTAGCAAATAGGAAAAATATTTAAGCGTGTTGATAATGCTTAACAAGTGTCAAGTTATTTGTATACACTAACAATCATAAATATATATCAACTAGGCTTAACTTATATGGATATAAAAAATTCAACCAAGAAAACAAGTGCATAAAAAATACGAGACTAAGGAGCATTCATTAAACATAAAAATTGTGTTTAAAACGCAATCATGCATTCATCAAATAGAAATAATATGCTTGAAGCATATTAATACAACATACATAAAGGTAAACTACATAGGTCCTAATATTCCTAGAATTCTATAGGACTTGCTTGCAAAAAGAGAGGATTGGTCATTTATTTTGAAAGCGAGAAAAAGTCGGCATGTATTATGGGTTGTTGGTGGAGAGTTTGGAGCGGTCATGGTTGTTGAAGGATAGTCACGTTGGATTTGAGGTGGTGGTTGTGGTCGAGTGAGAAAAAATTCAATCCAATTGATATCTTCACCCAAGGTTAGGAATTGTTTTTGGGTGTATATGCAACAAGGTCAATAACCAACATGTTGTTCAACTTGATCCAAGTTGAGGGTATGAGGTAAATTTAGAGAGTAAGGTGATGAGGAAGTGTTACGTTGTGAGAGATGCATGGCTAGGAGGTTTGATAGGTATTAAAGTTGATTAATGTCATTCATGAGCATTTCTCTACTTGGAGATAGAGGAAGTAGAGGTTGAGTGTGGTTGTCACCTTGAGGTGAGGATGGAGTTTGAGCATGAAGCACACTAGCAACATGTGGATTGATAGGTAAGTAAGGAAATGGGGTTTGAGATTGATTGATACTTTGTGGTGGAGAGGGAGTGTGTCCAACATTAGTGTTGCAAGAATCACCAAGTGAAAGTGAGTGAGATGGTAGAGAATCATGGTTTGTTTGAGTGGTAGGAGAGTTCTCTTGAGGTGGTTGATTTTGATTGAGAGGAGATTGTGGTTTGGAAATTTGAGTGGGTAAGTTAACATCATCCACATTTGATGTGTGACAAGAGTTTAACTTCTTTCTCCAAATGGGTCTTACGGATATTTTGGCAACCTTTGAAGGTTTGGGTAAAGGTTTGTGAGGGGAAGACATTGGAGAAGACAAGATGAGTGTGGAAAATGTGTTGAGGATGAGGGTTAATTTATACTAGGAGAATGGTGTAATTAAGGAAAGATGAACATTGTTTGAAAGTCAATTTAAAGGATGTTGGTGAGTTCAGGGAAATTATAGCTAAGTCTAGATGAAAGAGGATCAAAAAAGCATAAAGAAACAGTAAAATACGCGCTTTAGGTGGTCGGTCCCCTTAATTATATGGCCGACCCCTTTAATTTTAAGGGGACCGCCCGTTTGATTTAAGGGGGCCGCCACCTGGAAAGTTCAGAAAGTCCAGGTTTTTGTTTTGTTTCAGGAAATGGTAAAAAGGTAGACTGTTTTGTGGCCATTTTGCAGCAAGTCCTAATTTTTATGGCAACTAATACTACAAGCATGAAAATAGGCAAGCAAAGTCCTAATTTTGTTTTACACATGATCAAGACTAAGGGCATTTAGCAAGTAAGAACATGTAGACAAGCATGCAAGAAGGTAAAATAAAACCTACAGAGAAAAAACCATTAGTAGACACATGATTTAATAGTTCCAAATAGTTGTACTGCTTTAAGATAATCTAAAAAATACTATATGTTGTAAACATATTTAAGTGAGACTTGTGTTTGCATTTATAACCCTAGTGTGTGCCTATATGTAACAAATGTGGAGTAACGATTATTTCGACTCTAAGAAAAGAAAACCTAAGAAATAATCCAAGTGCTCCTTGATTTGATGTTGCTTAATCAAGATTATCAAAATATATATTAGATTATATACTTTGGCAACAAATGCGAGATCATTATGCATGATTTGAAAAATGTTTTTAGCATATATCAACAATGTATGAAAATAATTTTTTCATGTACTCCTAGTCGTGAGAAGGATTTTGTTAAAGTGTATTGGGACTTACATATACATATGTTAAGTAGAAAATCTTAAGCCTTGACTAAATCAAGGTTACGTAATTTTGTATATAAATTATCCTTTTGAAAAGTTCCCAATTTGTGATTTTGTGCAAAATAGAATCCTAGACTCAGATAAAGAAAAATATAAAAACTTATACCTACTGTCAGATGGTCGGTCCCCTTAATTGTATGGCCGACCCCTTTAATTTTAAAGGGACCGCCCGTTAAGAATTAAGGGGGCCGCCCATCTGACGAATATTTTTTCCTAATTTTTTGATTTTGGCATTTTAATTTTGTTTGTAGCTCATTATTCTTGTTTACTCTTAAGTACCTCATTGATGACATCAAATAACGTCTCTTTTATAGCATCATTTATCCCATGTATATTACCCATTTTGTATGATTATTGCAAAGAATTGTTACTTAATCGTTTGTATTTAAGATTTGCAGTAATTATGGAGCATTTGGCAAAAGACGGAGAAAATGACGTGTTTTGAAGCATAAACTAAGAGTTTGAGAAAGTCACTGATTCTGACATCAATACGCCGTATCATTCTAGAAGCATACACCGTATCTAAAGACTTTGAAGAACTCAAGACAATGACTGGACTTTGACGAATAGCTATCCACATCATATCTACGTCGTATATTATACTTTGATCACATATCAAGCAAACGCACACTTTCAGCCAATATCACATAACATGCTGTAAATTATACGTACCTCCGACGCTCGATTAGCCGTACCAAGATGTACCAAACACACGTTACCGAAGTAGCCCATGACAGTACCTAATAAGTCCGATACGCCGTAATCGAGGAGGTCCGATACGCGTATCTAGGAGGTCCGATACGCCGTATCCATATCAGTTCAAGAAAATTATGGAATATTTTATTCTTGGAGCCCACGCCAAGCAACCCCGATACGCCGTATTGAGTTCCAATACGCCGTATATCGACCAATTTTTAGAGTCTATAAATACCAAATCAAAAATACGATTTAGGGTATGTTTTACACAAAGTTGTTTTCCAGAGATCAATGAAAGCCAGATGGTCCTAAAAAAGTAGGTCCAATCAATGGGACAACTCTTTGTAATCTCTACACTCCACTATCGCTGTTCAGTTAAACATTATGTTTAATCGTTCTTCTATGATTTCGTGTTGTTATTGTACATGACTATCGGCTAATACTTTAGGTATTAAGATGTTTATTATCATACAATGTTTTGATTGTCTTGTAATATCGATTGTTCTTTATTCGTTGTCTGTTGATTATGGTTTCCACTTTCATACCCGTTTATGTGCTTAATTATGTGTTTTTCCTATCATTCAACTGGATCTAGTCCTACATATTTAATGCGCTGCAACTTCGGTGTTGTTTGGGTGTAGGCTAAGAGTCCGGGATAGAAACATATAACGCTTATTCATATAGCTAGACTAATAGGTCACCATAGCATCCTATTGGATCTATGGTTAAGTGTATAGGCTAGACTAACCGGTGACTTAGGCTTAACCTAAGTCTGTTTCCATTGGTAGTATGATGGGTGTGGGACTTCTGTATTTGAATTTCCATTAAGCAGTAAGTTGGTAAGGCCTCTATGAGCTAGGATTCAATATATCCACCAATATAGTTTCCTAGATAAATTATAATCAACGGTGTGAGCTTTATGCGGGTTTAGGTTAATTGTGACATGATTAACTAGCGATAAACCTTGAGTATAAGGAGAAGATCCACCTAACTTTGGAATGATATACCACCAACGAATTAATACAATCATTGCACAAATAGACAATCAAGGCATATTATTAGATTAAACTAGCTAATATGTTTTTTTAAGATTTGACCTCTTCTTTATATTTTGTTAATCACTTGTGTGCATTATTTGACATCACCTTAGGATAATTAGAACTAAACTAGTGCCAGTCTCTTAGGCTGAAAACCCCCTTTTGCGTTAGTTTATGTTTAATTAGAATAATTAGGTTAGATTAGTATTAAAACTAGATAAATAAAATACAGTAGAATTAGAGTTAAACTTCCAACTCAGTGATCGACACCTCCTTACCACGAAACTACCCACCGACCGGGTACATGCCCGTTTAAAGGGGTTGTTTTTAGGGTTTTAAGTCGACAACATATTAAATAGTTAAAAACTTTGGATACATAAAATAACAACATACACACGACACAACAGATTTTTGGCACCGTTGTGAGGGAGGTGTGATTGTTAATTTCTTGTTTTATTGGTATTTTTAGTTTAAAGTTTAGTTTTATTTATCTATGCTGTGTTGTATATTGAATATGGTATCCATTTTCTTTGAATACATGTATTGACATCCACATCAATACGGCGTATCCAGTTTACTGCTAGACGTATCGACTGTTTGTACAGTAGCAGTTATTTTAGTTCGCTTTAATGTTTAGTTTTCTAGAATAGTTTTTACTTCGGGTTATGTCTTACTTTTCAGGGAACAGCATCCAGACGTCGTCCATATCACTTCACTTATCCAGAAAAGAGACTTGACAATGAACTTAAATATTGCACAAATTTATCGAGGAGAGGGAAAATGTCGAACACGGTAAGAGATGAGGGCATTCATTGCGATTTCACACCAACCAACGAAATCTTGTTTTTAAAGAATGGAACAAAACTTTCAATAATCGAGCTAAGATTTAGGGTACAAGAGTTGTTAAAAGTAATGAATAATGTTCCAATGATATATTGTGAAGTTAAAGGAGTAACTACTAGAGGCGGAAAAACTACGACTCAAGATGCTCAAGATAACAACACAAATATGCAACCAGAAGAAGAAATGCATTTGTACCTCTTGGATAAATTGGTTGATCAACGAAGTCTCACAAAAAAAATCGACAACCTCAACATCCTAACGCACCTGTTGTCAGCCATTAAACGAAGTACAAACACTACGAGTTCCTTTCCCCAGAAGGTTAAGAAAAGAAAAAGAAGGGGCTCAACAGAAAAAGTTCTTTGAAAACCTGAAGTAACTCCACATCAATTTGCCTTTCTTCAAAGCATTAGTTTAAATGCCAAAATACACTAAATATCTGAAGAGTTTACGGACGAATAAATCCAAACTAGAAGAAGCTTGTATGGTAACAATGAACGAAAGGTGCTCAGCTATCTTGCTCAACGAACTACCCTCAAAAGAAAAAGACTCAATGTCAATACGGCGTATCGACCCAGTGAATACGCCGTATTCTGAAAGAAACCTGAGCTTGAAAAGATATCAGAGGAAGAGAAATCATCACTTTCGCAGGTACAGGAAAAACTTAAGGAAGCAGAAGACTTGGCCGCAGATCACATATTTAGGTTTCAGAAGCCGCATATGGAGGTGTTAACTGAGAGGAAAATTGCAGATAAATTCTTCTACGATCATTTAATGGTGCTAAAATCCAAGTCTAATAACGATGAACCATGGTATGCGGATTACGTTAATTATATTGTTGGAAAGGTTGTTCCCCCAAATTGGACCTTTGAAAAAAGAAAGAGATTTTTCTCGCAAGTCAAGACTTACTTCTGGGAGGAACCTTATGCATTTAAACTGTACGCGGATAATATAATGAAGAGACTGTGTGGCTGACGCAAAACCTTTGAGTTCTGGTGACCACATTGACATTCGGGACCTACAGGTGGGCATCATAGTGCTAATATTACCGCAAAGAAGGTTTACGAGTCCGGATTTTATTGTCCTAGTGTCTTTAATGATGCTAATGAGTACGTAAGACGATGTGATGCATGTCAAAGATCGAGAAACATATCTTCAAGGAACGAAATGCCTCAAAATAATATTCAGGTATATTTGTGAAGTCTATGATTGATGGGGATTAGATTTTATGGGACCATTTCCCAACTCTAGAGGTAATAAATACATATTAGTAGCTGTTGATTATGTTTCTAAATGGGTCGAAGCTCAAGCATTGCCTACGAATAATGCGCTTGTTGTGGTTAAGTTTTTAAGAAGTTTATTTGCTAGGTTTGGAGTGCCTAAAGCTTTGATTAGTGATAGAGGGACACATATTTGCAATTCCCAGCTTGAAAAAGCTTTTACAAAGTAGGAGTGTGACTTACAAAAATTATCCATAATTATCACCCTCTATCTAATTGGACCAAACCTGAAATTTCTAAATTTAGGGCTATTAAGTGCATCCTAGAGAGATCAGTGGGGTACAATCCTAATGGTTGGTCAGAAAAACTTAACGATGCATTATGGGCATTTAGGACGGCCTACAAAACATCGACAGGGTGTACACCTTTTAGATTAGTTTATGGGAAAGCATGCCATTTACCCGTAGAGATCGAGCATAAGGCATATTAGGAATTACAACAATGTAATATGGATTTAACGCTTGCTAGCAAAAGGCGGTCTAAAGAGCTCTAATGAGGTTAGCCGAATGAGGGATGTGTTATGAGGAATACTAGAATTTACAAAAGATACGAACCCAGAACAATGGCTGATTCTCGGACTTCGTGGAGTGAATAAAGATTTTAAGGTAGGCAACAAGGTGCTACTTTATAATTATCGTTTGAAGATGTACCCTGGAAAACTTAAATCGAAATGGAGCGGTTTAAACAATGTTAAAACGGTGTATCCGCATGGGGCTATAGAAATCATTGACAGGGACGGGTTTAGCTTCAAAGTCAATGGGTAATGATTGCAGAAATATTAGGGAGGTGACATTGACAAGGAGGATGATGAGGTTATAGAGTTGGATAATAACGCAACGAGAAGCTGAAGGGAGTCTAACTTAAAGACTCTTACAAAAACAAAAGTTCTTGCCAGGAGACAACCCATAATGTATTTTCAATTTTTATCGAGTCTGTCTTCCCAGACTATTTATACGGCGTATCCAAACCCCATGGATACGGCGTATTCACTATCTGGACGGTATCAAGTCTTTATTTTCAAGTACAGTCTATACGACATATTCATTAAATGAATACAACGTATGCAGGTATCAATACGGCATATCCTGGGGAATTGATACGGCGTATCGACTTCCTATACAATATTTAGGTATTTATTTCGAGTCTAACCAAACGAATACACAGAGATAGAATTGCATTTATTTTCTGAGAATTTACACAGTACCTCGTGAAGGGAAAGCGACGAATGTTGGTGGAGTATTTACAAATCTGAAAATCTTAAAGTGTTGGAGTCTTGAAGTCTCAAGACGGCTGTTCAACACACAATCTTGCTCATAAACGCAACTTGGAGAATCTTGCGAGCCAAATCTAGGGAGTTTCTTCTTTTAATTCTATTTTTCAAATCTCGTATTTAATGTTTATATATACACGGACGTTGTCTCAATTCAAGTGGGGGCGGCGGGGATGAAATTAGAATGTTTAATTGCCCTATTTATTCACTACTTAAATATGCTTATATTATGCTCAAATTTAAATTTTTCAAGCACTACTTTTGTGAAAATTACTGAGACATTACCCGCACACACTAACCTTGTTCGATATTGTGAGGCATGTAGCCTATCCAGTTCCAAATATAACCAAATTCTCCAAAATATGGTGGTGTGCTGGTGCTGTAGTAGATTTAGACCTTCGCTTGGTTTTTTATATCTATTCGAGACGCGAATAATACGTTACTATGGATTTCGATGGCGTAAACTTGTTTAAATAGTAAATTTTAGGAATTACACCTAAATCGCCTCTCTTGTTGTTTATAACTAACTACTAAGTTTTAGTTAACCCAATTTAAACCCCATCTTCCACTCTCATATTTAGAGGGAAGAACTATTAGAACAATCGTAGGCAATCCTTTAGGAACTCTCCAAATTATTTGTTTCGTTACACCATTACACCTAAACCTACCCTGTTAGATTAAGTATTAATTTACAGTTGCAGTTGCATTAAAGTGTACAGTTTGTATTTCGCGTCTTGTGTCTATTTGGTTATGGTTGGAAGAACTTTGCACATTTGCCCATGGCACTGTATTTATAGTCAGAAAACTCCATGTGATTTTTACTATTAGTCACCATTAATGGTTGAAACGAAGAATGAAGGACCTATCGAAGGAATTATCCAGAATTGTTATGATCGTGAAGATGGGGAAACTACACCGAGATTTGAAGTTTAGTTAGTAAAAAAAAATCAAAAAAAAATGAGGAAAAATACAAAAGGACGAAACGGAAAGTTTTGAAGATCATGTTTCGCAACTACCAAAGGGGAGTGACATGCACAGGATAGAGTATTCATTGATACGTTCTTAAAAAATAACGCTTGTTTAGCGTATTGTACAAAGTGGAATATATGTCACCACTTACCTTGTAGAGTTATGTAAGTTTTGGGTTAAATGATTGGGAAGTAGACCGTTCGTGGGAACGCAACTTTAGTTGTTATTTTTTGATCGATGATCAGAACGTTGTAATTAGGCGTGTCTTTATCCATGGGTAACGGTCGGAAAAAAAAAGTGGCTAGCAACCTGGTATTTTAGTCTTAATTATGTGTTTCATGATTTTTTATTTAACAACAATTTACTTCCTACTCACCTATAATGAGACTCGCCTCTAGTTTTTGAGGAGATGAAGATTTATTCGCCCGTCGCATGTTCTATTCCGTCGGTAGGCCTGTAGGCATGTTTTGTACCGCGTTGTTTTACGACTTTTGGTAAAAAAGGTTGAAGGTTTCCTACCCACTTTATTCTTCATCCTAACGTTGGTTAAATTCGAATGAGGATGGTGCTCGGACACACATGTC
The DNA here is from genome assembly GCA_026074375.1 of Tanacetum coccineum. Lineage (NCBI taxonomy): Eukaryota > Viridiplantae > Streptophyta > Magnoliopsida > Asterales > Asteraceae > Tanacetum > Tanacetum coccineum. The sequence goes on along the minus strand of BQNB010111500.1, from coordinate 12,325 downwards.
TATTCCATATTATGGCCATATTGTGTGCTTCAGCTGCCGTGTTGGAGTGGTTATTTCTGGCTGATGAAAGATTGGTAGAGAATGATCCAACCGTTATAAGCCTTTCCATACCAAAAACCCATATTTACCTTTTAAAAACTTATTACTCCTTTAGCATTTAGCTGGTGGAGATGAGTATCCTTACCAAGCTTATGACTAGAATACTCGTCTCACGGACCGAGCACTTGGAGGAATAGTTACATATTACACATAGATTGTTGAGTGCTTTAGTGTTTTCTTTTCTAATTTTCGTGAGATGTTTGGTTGTGTACTATGTAATAGATCGAATAAATGCTTTAACGGAAATATCTTAAGGATACATTATTATAAACTTCGAAAGGTATTGAGGACAAGTCGGATTCAAAGTGGTGGGGATATTTGATGACATCAAATAATATCTATTTTATAGCATCATTTATCCCATGTATATTATCCATTTTGTATGATTATTGCAAATAATTGGTACTTAATTGTTTATATTTGTTATTTGCAATAATTATCGAGTATTTGGCAAAAGATGAAGAAAAGGACATGTTTTGAAGCATAAACGATGAGTTTGAGAAAGTCACTGATTCTAACATCAATATGCCATATCATTCTAGAAGAATACGCCGTATCTAAAGACTTTGAAGAACTCAAGACCATTGCTTGACTTTGAAGAATACGTCGTATCCACGTCAGTATATACGCCGTATATTATACTTTGGTCAAAATATCAAGGGAAAAGAAAAAGCACACTTTTAGCCATACGCCATTACCCAGGATGTACAATCCAACGTACAAGAAGCTCGATCACGCCGTACCAAGATTCTTAAACACGATACCGGAGTCGCCAATATGCCGTACCCAATAAGTCCGATACGCCGTATCGAGGAGGTCCGATACGCCGTATCCAGGAGGTCTAATACGTCGTATCCATATCGGATCAAGAAAATTCTAGAATATTTTATTCTTGAAGCCCACGCCAAACAACCCCGATACGCCGTATTAAGTTTCAATACACCATATCGACCAATTTTCAGAGTCTATAAATACCAAATCCTAATTAGATTTGGGTATGTTTTTTTACCCCCAAGTCAGTTTCCAGAAGATCAATGAAGCCAAGAATGGTCCTAAAAAGTGGTCTTACGTATACACTGGGGGGAAAATCTTTGTCACTCTCCACTCAAACTATACGCGTTCAGTTAGCACTATGTTTAATCGTTCATCTATGTCGTTTGTGGATTGTTACAATGACTATCGGCTAATACCTTTAGGTATTGGCCATGTTTATGATAATTAATGTTATGATTGTTTTTTTATATCGATTGTTCTTTATTCGTTGCTGTTGATTTAGTTGATCACTTCCTACCCGTGTATGTGCTTAATTATTTGTTTTGCTATCATTTAACTGGATCTAGTTACATCTTTAATGCTGCATGCTAACTTCGGTGTTGTTTGGGCGGTAGGCTAAGAGTTGAGAATGGAAAATATAAAGTTTTTCATAAGCTAGCTCATTGGGATCACTCAATATAACGCCCTGTTTTGGATCTTATGGTTTAAGGGTAGGTAGACTAAGTCGGTGACTTAGGGATTAACATATCGTCCTTGTTTCATATTGTAGAGTTAAGTGGTGAGGACTACTAGTATATGACTTTCCATTAAGTAGTAAGTTGTTAAAGCTCTATGAGTAGATTCAATATAACCACCCATTATAGTTTCCTAGATCCATTATAATCAAACGGTTTGTGCGCTTTCTGTCGGGGGTTAAGGTTAATTTGGACAGGATTACCTCGCGACAAAAACATCGAGTCTAGGGAGAAGACCCACCTAACTTTGGAAAGATATACCATCCACGAATTAATACAATTAAAGCACAGTAATAGACACTAAAGGCTATTATTAGATTAAACTGGCTACTACGTATTTCCTAAGCTTTGACTTTATTTATCTTTTTTGATCACTTTTGTGTGTTATTGACATTCACCTTAGGATAATTAGAACTAATTCATGCCAGTCTTCAGGCTGAAACCCCCCTCCACCCCCCCCCCCCTTTGGTTCGTTTAAGGTTTTTAATAGAATAATTAGGTTATATTAGTATTTAAAACTAGAATAAAATAAAATACCTAGTCGAATTAGAGGTTAACTTCCATCTCAGTGATTGAACACCCTACTTACCATGAAACTACCACCGACCGGGTACACTACTCGTTAAAGTGTTGTTTTTAGGTTAAGTCGGCAAAATATAAATAGTAAAACTTGATACATAAAATAACACATACACAACGACACATCACTCATCAATCATTTATAATAATGAGACATTTAATAAGAGTTTAATCAATTTGTTCCATCATTCCTAGACCTAGACGTAAGTAATTAAAAGGCTCACGTTTGAGGGGTTTAGTTAGGATATCGGCAACGTTATCTCCGAGTGTGCACATTTTCTATAGTAAAAATATTTCCTTTGTGAAACATTGTCACGAAGGGAAATGGTGAGTCTCAATGGTTTTGTGACTGGAGAGTTGTTATACGGGATTCTTATTAGGTCCTATATGGCCCTCTTGCTTTGTTATCTCACTATTATTGGGATGTCATCTACACCTAATGATAATCTACGGAGGAGCTTGGTTTCATCCATAGTGTTGTTACATGCCTTTCTGGCGCTTACATAATTCGGTTCGGTAAGTGGAAATTAGAAGAGCGGTTTGCTTCTTCAAAACCCAAAGTTAAAACATCCCTTAAAAGGGTCGCCACATCCACTAGTGCTTTTTCAGTCCACATAATCAGAGTCCGCATATACTATAGGTTCTATGCCGGACCCCTTAGGATACCATAATTCTAAGTGCGTAGTGCATTTAACGTATCGAAAGATACGTTTAACAGCTTCAAGGTGAGAGGTTTTGGGATCCTCTTCAAAGCGTGCACAAAGGCAGACACTAAACATGATATCGGGCCTACTTGCCGCTAAGTATAGTAAACTACCTATCATACCTCTATACTTGGTATTATCTACGGACTCACCTTCTTCGTCTTTCATGAGTTTTGTTTTTGTAGACATAGGAGTTTTCATTGGCTTAAAGTCTTCTAGTCCGAATTTTTTAAGCATTTCTTTTATGTATTTTGATTGGTTAAAAAATATACCATCTTCTAATTGTCTTATTTGTAGTCCTAAAAAAATTTAGTTCCTCTATCATACTCATTTCAAACTCATCGTGCATGATCTTGGCAAAATCATCACACATTTCTTGACAAGTTGATCCGAATATAATGTCATCGACATATATTTAGACAATGATGAGATTGGGTTCTTTCTTTTTAGTAAAGAGAGTGTTATCTACCATTCCCATAGTGTAATCATGTTTAATAAGAAAAGCTTTCAATCTATCGTACCAAGCTTTAGGAGCTTGTTTAAGTGGTTTTTTTAAAGCGCTTCTTGAGTCTCTAAACAATGATTAGGATTTTGGACGTCAATGGAATCCGAGAGGGTTGTTGTGCCACGTAAACCTCCTCATTGATAAATATTAAGGAATGCACTTTTACATCCATTTGAAATAAATTTATACAAGTCTAATGGCATGCCATAGGCTAATAATATTCTTATGGATTAAGTCTGCTACGGGTGCATTCAGTTTCATCATAATCAATTCTTTCTTGTTGATTATAACCTCGGGCGACTAGCCTAGCTTTATTTCTAGTTATAATGCCATTTTTGTCGAGCTTATTTTTATACACCCATTTGGTTCCTATAATTGTCATATTCATATGATTAGGGACTAATTCCTAAACATCATTTGATATAAATTGGTTTAATATCTCTCTCTGCTAATGCGGCATTACCCAACTTTCATCTTTTAATGCTTCTTTATATTTTTTGGGTTTATTGTTGAAGAAAACAAAAGAAATTACTTTTGTCTCGCGCTTGTGATTAGAGTTTTTGATTTAGATTAACAATAAATTATTAGGGAGATGACTTTTAGATTCTTTAATGTTTATGATATCAGATTTTCTAGGATGTATCTCGCAGTTTTTAATAAATATTTTGACTCAATATTATATAAGCCTGGATCAATATATATAGAACTTAAATTAGACCTCGAGAGAAAAAATAATCATTGCCTAGAGGGTTTTGTTTTCTTAACCTCAATAGCTTCTTTCTTCGCTAAATCTTCATCTTAAGGGTTGTTGTTTAAGGCGGAGGAGAGTTTCATGAATGTCAAATTTAAGGAATCTTCGGGCCTTTCATTGTTTGTTGTTAAGATTATGTAGTTTACTCTTTTGCGAAAATCATAGAAAAACACTTCGTACGATTTGGGTCGAACTTTGTGAGGTACTCTTTTTTTAGAATTATAGTATGAGAATTGCTTCCAAATACTTTGCAATCGTTTAAGGTTTTTTAGTTTTTACCTCTTAATAATTCGTTGGGAGGTTTTTCCTTAAAAATACATTTAGGAAATTCTCTAATAATTTATGATATGTTGATGTAACGACCGCACATTACACCAAATTTTTGTGGTAATAGATTTGTTGCATTTACAATAGTTCTATTTTTTTTTATAGCGTGACGATTTTTTTTCTTACTACCCCATTTTTATTGTGGGAGTAGAGGAGGGAGGGGAGAAGAAGAAAATATGAGAATTCATTAAATCACAATAGTTTTCTGAATTGTACTTCTTTATCAAATTCCACCATGATTGTTCTGAATTTGACACTTAGTAACAATTCTAATTTATTTAGATACTCATTTTACTAAAATAGTTTCCAATTCTTCGAACTGCTTCGGTTTGTTTCCTCAATCCTAAGTCCATGTTATCGAGAAAAGTCATCTAACAATTACTAAGGTGTTAACGATTTTTCCTCTATAATATCGTTACGGCGGATGGGCCAAATCAGTCCATGTGTAATATTCTATAGCATTTAGTTGTTGACACTATTTTTTTGGCTTTGTGACTCGCGTGAGTTTGCTTTCTAATTTTGCAAGCGTCACAAAATTTTTGATCAAATTTAAGCTTTGGTAGATTTCTAACTAATTCCTTAGAAGCCAATGATTGAATTAATTGCATATTTGCAGATATGAACCTAATTCCTATTGCATTAAAGGTGGGTTTTCAGTCTAAAGTTGCTATAGACATATTTTATTTTCTGTTTTATTTCCTAATTTCATTACATATATCCCTCTTTTTCTAATTCCTCTACCTATTACCTTTTCGTCTTTAATTATTTCGCTATCGTGTTCGGTAAATTACTACTTCTACATTTATATTAATTTTTTAACCACACTGAAGCAAGTTAAATTTTAAATTATCTACGTGCTCAACATTTTCAATAATTAGGGAGTCATGAGAAATTGTACATTTGGCTATGATGTTACCGCATAAATTGCTTCCGAAAATGACATTCCATCCGTTATACGCTTTGTATGTAGAAAACAATTCAGTTACCCGTCATATGTTTCGAGCATCCACTATCTTTAATCCACTCGTCGGGCTCTAAGTTTATTCCTAGGCATATCTCATTTGATGCTTGAGCTACAAGACAAGTTTTGTCTTTACCATTGTTCTTGGCTCATTTTCGCTACTATCCACTCCATGCTCCTCACAGTCAAAACTCTTTGATTATAGTTCTTGGAGACTTTGGCTATTCTCCTATGAAGATGATCTCGGATTACACTTAAAGCCTTTCTTTCACTTTTACCATTTTTGTCATTTCTATATCTTTGAAATGACTTTCTTTCGTCTCGTGGTTGTCTTACAAATCTTCCTCGTCTTTTGAAGAATTTCTTGAATTCTTTTACGGCCATGGCGTATTCTTCGTCTTTACTATCGGAAGTCGAACTATCTTCATTACTTGATTCCTTTTTGGCCTTCAAAGCAAGAGATCTATTTTGTTCTCTTTTTTCCTTTGACTATTTCGGAATTTTTCTTTATTATTACTTCATAAAATTTCAAGTTTCCAATAAGTTCGTTAAGTGATAGATAAGTTAAATCCTTTGATTCTTCAATAGCCGTAACCTTTGCACGCCATTTAGGATGTAGTGCTCTAAGAAATTTCCTAACATAATTCTTGCTACAAAAACTTTCATCAAGTGCTTTTAAACTAGTAATAATAATGTTAAATCTAGCAAAAGCATTATCTATCGATTCCTCTTTCCGGAAAATGTAAATTAGTTCATATTGTTGAAACAAGAAGATCTATATTGTTTGTTTGGCTTGACTATTACCTTGGTGAGTGATTAATAATGTATCCGAAATCTTCTTTTTGCGGTTTACACATTAAACATTCTTTCATATTCTTTACGTGGTAGAAGCATTATAAATCTCCATTTTTAGCTTCATTATTTTTCGAAGTTTCTTTTAAGATCTCGTTTAGCTTATCAAATGGTACTATTTCTACTTTTGAGTTTCGAGATTATTTTGACTAGGAGCACAAATCCCCATAGGTCATAACATGCACAGATCTAGAGCTTTTGATTTCACATAAGTTTTGAATATAGAATATATTTTTCCAATACAATACATCCCTCACTTTCAAATAGTGGTGGTCTTTCATAGATTACCCTTTTATATATTTTGTCGATTCCATTAGATGATCAAGTTTTAAAATACAGTTATTTTTAAAAATCTTGTTTGACGTGGGCTCTCTAAATGTGATTACAATGTAGTTCGTTAAAATCGAATGGGCGCGGGTTGATAGCTTTACGCTTTTTAAATTTTATGTTTAGTTTGATTATAAAACTTAGATTTGACTTTATGTGAATCGCAAGGGGCACACTAATGACACAATTAACCTAATCAAATCTAAGTAGTAACAAGATATAACATAAGTATGAAAGGTTAAGAGAATAAAGAGATGGAAAGATTCCAAAACCACGCAAACTCGAGGAATTTACTTGTGGTGTTCGGTAACGAACACCTCTAGGCGCCCCTACTCCACTCCCCGAGCACCAAACTCGAGAGTTTGCTTCACTATTTCAACAAGCTCCCTTTAGGCGAAGAAAACCGTACACAAATTAGCTTACACCAATTTCCGACACAAAGCCAAATGTCGAGTTTTAATCCTAGCTTTAGAACAATCTATCCTACGACTAATAACACTACTTCTCACAACCGATTCACAACTTCACTTCACTACACACGTTTTCTTCACTTCACTTCACAATTTCACCACACAACTCCGTCACAACCTTTCTAAACTTCTCTTCACAACTTCACTTCAACTAAACATTATCTTGATCACACCAATCTAACACTGCTTGTAAGATCACCCCGATCTAACTATACTTACAATGATCACCACAATCTACTTAATATACACAGCTACGATACACACCTTCACAATATAACCCCCATGATTTCCCCCCCCCTCCCCCCCCCCCCCCCACCCCCCCCCTATAAAACAACACCTTCCGCACCCCAACCACATATATGTGTTGGCGACGGCACTACACTACAGCTTATACTACTGAGAGAGATCACTTGATGCGTAGGAAGTATTCGTGCTCTTACACTTGAGCGATCAAAGCTTGGATCACTTGAAAACAAAAGCTTTATGATTAAATGGATTCAAATGGAATGGAAAAAGGGGAGGTGGGGGGGGGAGTATAAAATGATTTAGAACATAAAAAAAGTGTGTGCAAAAGGTGAGAAAATCAGTAGGGAATAGTCCAGTATTTATAGGCCAGCTGAGCTAGATTTTTGTCTGGGCGGTCCCCTTAATTAGGGTGCCGGTCCCCTTAAAATTAAGGGGGCCGCCCAGCCCAGACGCTCCCTTTTTGTCTTTTCTGAGGGAGGTGTTTTCTGGAACATTTCTAGCCGTTTTTGGGTAGAAAATTTGAATTCAAAATATTTATTTAAATAAAACATTTCTTTTAAATCTAAAAATGTTTTTGTAAAAAAGATATAAACATGTTTATGAACATGTTTATAAAAAATGTGAGGATGAATAAAAATTCTTTTGATTCATTAAAAATGCATTAAGCATTTGGTTATTTATACCTTTATATGTGCTTATAAATTTTTGAAATGAAAATTTATAACAAATTACTTGTTTATTTTTAATTTTTCAGTAAGCGTTTTTTATTTTTGTGATTATCAAAACGTAGAGAGGTCGAAAAATATTAATAATGTTTTTACGCATTATTTCTATCAACAGGTTAAAATAATTAAAAGCATCAAAGATGGATACCTTAATTCCTAAAGATCTAGGGGCGAACTTTATATTTTTTAGGTGGAATTTTTGAGTGGTAGGGGTTTTATGTTAGTCATATAACTCCTATCCATGAGACACTTCTAAAACAACAGTTTCACCGATACATGCCATAAAAAAATTTAAATTTGGGATAAAATTACCGTCCTAAACTATGTTTCAGTATATTACACATCATTTTAAAGACAAAGAAAATTAAATTGAAGGAATAGTTTCTAAGGGCGTTTTCTTTCTCTCTACACTTATTTTGAACCATTGCACCCTGTTTTTCATGGCGTACCGGAAAACGAAAATAAAGGAAAGTAAGGAAAAAGCCGAGATAGAAACCAATACGCTTCTGGTTTTGGCTCAATAATGGTAGAAAAACATGATAAACGGACAATCTTCATCCAAGAATCATCATGTGGAAAAATGAACAAGAACTTATGAACTCTCCTTTCTATTTATAACCTGCAAAATCAAAGACAAAAACGCAACTATACCAAGCGTACAAATTCTACTAGAAAGGATATACAACCTTATTAATTATGAATTAACAATCTAAGAAAACAATAAGATAGATGTATTGTTACCAATGTAATCGTGCTTTCTGCAAGAGTTAGGGAAAATTAAAAAATTTCTGAACTTAAACAAAAATTAAATTTTCAAAAAATTTGAAAAAAAATGTACGAAAATTTCACTGTAGCTACAGTGGCGCTTCAGGAAAATTCCTGACGCCGTCTCCACAAACTGTGAAACTTCATTCTTTCATTTTCTAGAAAAATTTCTGCAAACATATCCTATTAATGATTTCCTGAAAAGATTTACTGCATAGGCCACAAAAACGGTTAGTACAAACATATGACTTAAAACAAACAAAAAAACATAAAAGTGTGAATTAACCTAAAATTATTTATTTTATATGTTTGAAATAGGTTTTTAAAAACCGGATATTTTCTCCCATGCACTTGGGGTATCTTTACTTTTTAAATCAACATTTTGTCCTTCTTTCAAAACTTTAACTTGTTCTTTATATCTTTCAAGCTCAGCAGTCAAAGTGTCATTGACACTTTTATTGTTCAGATATAGATTGGTACAATTAATTACTTGGGTTTTCAGTTGTTCAATCACAGATAATATCAGTGCATCTTGTTGTGCATAGGAGTTAGAATTCTAAACTGCTGCCTGTTGTGATTCTGTCACATACTGAGAATAAAGAATGATATTACTATCACTGGTTATTTCAGTCTCTGAATGGTTCATAACACTCGACTGTTCAGAAGATGGCATCACCTGCACAGCTTGATTAATCATATTGTTATCCATATTATCAGGATTGTGTACCTCAGCGAGAGCATTTGAACCATAATAAGATAAATTCGCCATGAGAGCAACTTTGGCAGTATTGAGTTCATCACAATCAAAGTCATATGCATCCAAATCATTGGCTTGATAAGTGGCATTGTGGGTAATGACTGTCTGTGTGGCTTGACCTTCTCCAATTCCTGGATCTGCCAAAAATGCTAGCTCTTCGTCATGTAGGTTGCTAATTCGGTTGACCAAGGTAATCTGCAAATTCGGTTGACCAAGTAGGTTGCTAATTCGGTTGACCAAGGAGCTGCGAATTCGGTCAAATCATAAAGTTGCGTATTCGGTCAAATCACAAAGCTGCGTATTCGGTCAAATCACAAAGTTGCGTATTCGGTCAATACTAGAACTGCCAATTTGGTTAACACAAGGACGAAACACAAAATCTTTAAAACACAAAAAGATTAACTTTTGATTGTTTTTTCCTAAATTTTCTTGTACAACTAGTATTACTAAACCTATAGGTACCTTAAAAATGCAAACTTTATGGTTTTTAAGCCAAAAATTTTGAAATCAAGATTTGTACTTTTTTAAAGGTTTCAAATACAAAGGATGAACAAAAGTGATGTTTTTCTTGAATCTAAGCTTGTACACCTATATCCTAAAGATACTAGATCAGATTTACCAAGATAAAAGATCCTTCAGTGTACACAAGAGCTTCAAAAACAAAGAAAGAACAAGAAAAACGTGTGGTTTTAAAGGAAAAACGCAGCAAAAACAAACACAAAAACTAAACAAATCACTCCATGGCTCTTGATACCAATTGAAGAACAATCAAATAACATACATGAAGAGGGAAAGAGAGGTGGTTTTAGAGAGAGAGAGTGATTGGATGAACATTTTAGAGAGAGAAAGAAACATGAAAGAAAACTTGTATAATGTGTGTGAGATAATGAACAACCAACCACCTCTCCAAGGCATGGAGAGGTGTTTATATACTTACAATGTCCGGCTATGGATAGGCTTATGGGCTTTGTCTATGGGATTTTTCCTAAGTTAACTATGTAAGTTTCCAAATATTACTTAACGAGCTAACGGTCGTTATCTATGGAGTGACTGACACTTTCCTAGGAATTTCGTATTCCTAACAACACCTAACTCGGAATCCACCCAACAGGCAAGGTAGTATGAAGACTTTCGCATGGGTATCATATAATCTAGCCGCATTTCCCTAGACGTCTTCGCTATGCAATTAAGATGCTAATTTTCTAAAGCCTAACGCGCACATCATTAACAAGAAGCAATAATAGAAGATAAAAAACTAGGTTTCATGCAATCATAAGCAAACACAAATTAAATTTAGCCAATCATGTTCATTGAAAGCGAAATGGCAAGGTAGTATGAAGACTATTGCATGGGTATCATATAATCTAGCCGCGTTTCCCTAGACGTCTTCGCTATGCAATTAAGAAGCTAGTTTTCTAAAGCCTAACGCGCACATCATTAACAAGAAGCAATACTAAAACATAAACAACTAGGTTTCATGCAATCATAAGCAAACACAAATTAAATTTAGCCAAGCATGTTCATTGAAAGCGAAGAACAATTAATCAATGCATAGACATATTGAAAGATTAAAGAGATAAAGGAACTTCACTTCAATAAACCATGGAGTAATGATGAGTACAATAGGGTTAGAAACCCTAAAATCGCCTAAGAACTGCTGCTATTAAGTATAAAATCGTTCCTCAAAGTTTTCCACCTCAAAACACAAAAACTAGGGTTTGTATATAAAGGAAAATAATCGTGACGTCGTCTCTTGTTAATCGTGACGTTGTCAACCCGTAGAATATTCTTTGAGCTTCTTTGAGTCGGCTACTTTGACGTCGTCATAAAAAGTCTTGACGTTGTCCCTTGAATAATTTGGCGTCGTCATAAGAAATTGTGACGACGTCTCCACGGTCTATAAACCAATTCTTCATCGATCTTCGTGTAGAGTTGTAATTTTGTTCGTTTCTTCCCAAAATGAGTCCAAGTCACGTGTATTTCCTTCAAATACCTTCCAAATGCTAAAATCACAAAAAGAAACGATTAAGCATGATAAATGAGGATATTTGCATGATTTTGAGGGTTAAATGACCCCGAAAAGTGTATAAAATGACACCTCATCAAGATACAAACGGACCATGTTGGTTCCCTAATTCACACAAACATGTATAGATCTAAAGAGATCTAGAGAGATAAAGTTAGAGAGAGAGAATAGTTGAGAGAGAAATAAGTGAAACCACACTAAAGAGTGTTTGTAAAATGAATTCTTCCAACACCCTCTCCATGTGTGGAGAGGGTTTAAATAGTTCTTACACGCCCCATAAAATGGGCTATGGTGTGGGCTTACAGTGGGTAAAGACCCGGCCCAACACCATAAATCATACGATTACTGTACCTACTACGAGCTATGCTAAATAAGAAATACATGGGGTGACCGAGTCTTTTTTCTTAATCCTAACAGACCATTATTAGGTCTCAACTTATCAATTGTATCTATAGGATACTCACTGGAGTATAATCAAAGTAATTAAATTTCTTCAATCCATTCTCAATATAATGAGACTGAGAAATTTATATTCCATTACTTTCATGTTTGATCTTTATACCAAGGATAATATCATCCTCCCCCATGTCCTTCATGGAGAACCTTGATGACAAGAATTCCTTTGTGAGGTCAACTTAAACTTTGTGAGTGCCAAAGATCAATATGTCATCAACATATAGGAAAATGATGAATCCTTTATCGGATTCATCAAATTTGCTATAC
>BQNB010111499.1:0-13090 GCA_026074375.1 Tanacetum coccineum | reverse complement strand
GTTGAGTAAATGATTGAGTAATGGTGGGTGTGTGATGGGGATCAGTTGGATTTGCTGAACCTTTGCCCAATTCTGATTTTTTTGTACCATCATTGTTAGAAATAAAGGTGTAACTCTATTAGAAAAACCTTTGCATACCCTTCTTATATTTCTAAAAATCTTCTTAGTATGAGAGGGTGCATTATAAATTCTCTTATGAGTTGGCAGCCCATCAAGTTGTTCATTAAAAAATACTTATACAAACCTTAGATACATCAAAAATTTCCCAGACACATTATCCAAGTTTCTAATCATACCTTCAAAAATGAACTTTGAAAAGTTGAATTTCTGATTTGTTGCTAAGCAGATAATAGCAGATGTCATAGTGCTACTAAACTCATTCCATGCAGTAGTCTTTGGACTTAGACATTGTAGAACAGTATGAATCAGAAATTTCCATTGTAGGGAAAAGAATGGCTTATAAAAAGTTAGCTTTTGTGAAATTTTCTCATACCCCATCAGTGTAAGTTGTTCAAAGATGGTAGAATTTGGTAGACAATCAACACCTTCTGCATCTTCTAGTTGAAGATCTCTTCTAACAGTTGATTCAGTGATGATTATTTTCTTACCATCTACTAGGGCATGCAACTGTACTTCGCCATTGATAGGTTTGGCCTTGACAGTAGACCAGAACTGTTCGATACATGAAATATTTATTATGGGATTAACAGTTAGTGCATACTTTATAGGGTGTGCATTCAAAAAATCCACAATTTGTTCAAACCCATCACTCTCTTCGGGTTTAGAAAAAAATGCGACCATGTTATGAGTATCTGCAAACTTTAGATTCGCCATTTGTGTTGGGTTTTGATAATGGATGATAAAATTGAGTTAGGGTTTGTAGTTAGAGAGTATTTGAAAGAGTAAAATTGATTAAATGATTGATTGAAACCCTTAATCAAAGTATTTATAGAAAATACCCTCAATAGCATTAACTTTCACCCAGCAGTAGTAACCCAGCAGTAGTAAGTGTATGCCTAACAGCATTAACTTAGATCCAACAGTAGTAAGTTATGCCTAGCAGTATTAACTTTAAGTCACCAGAATTAACTCCAATTCCATTCTAAACAACTTTTCCATCATCAATTTAACACTTTTCTTTGTTTTTCCTGCAAACTGTTAGTCCAAAAACCAAGAAAACACAATCCATAGCAATTTTCACAATTATCACAGTATTAATTATACCTAGCAGTATTAAGTATAACTAACAGTTGTAACTCAGTAGTATTAAGTATAACCAGCAGTATTAATTATACTTAACAGCAGAAACTTTTAATGACATGAATAACAGTACTAATTCATACAAAACTTTACAAAAACATAAAGAGATAAAAGACTTTAAAGATTCATCATTCCATTACTAACAATCAAATATTGAAATCTATTTACACCAAAAGCTTTTGTAAGCAAATCTGCAACATTCTTGTCAGTATGGATTTTGACCATTTGAATCAATTTCTTTTCATTGCAATCTCTAATAAAATGATGTCTGGTCTCTATATGCTTTGTTTTTTTAATGAAAAATAGGATTTTTAATTATGCAAATAGTACTGTTATTGTCAATAAAGATCTTGGTATGCATAAAATTGTACCATAATCAAGTAATTGATTATGAATCCAAAGCACTTGTCTACAACAACTTGAAGCAGCCACATACTCAACTTCTGTTGTGGAATTTGCAACCACTGTTTGTTTCTTGCACTGCCATCTACATCCAAGGAATTGACAATCTCCTGTTGTAGACTTCCTATCCAAGCTTGCTCCAGCATAATCACTATCAGTGTATGCTACCAAATCAAAAGGAGAATCTTTTGGATACCAAAGGCCTTTAGTTGACCTTTTAAGTACCTAAAAATCCTTTTCACAGACATTGAAGATGTAAACTTTGGATTGACTTGGTATCTAGCATAGGCACACACTGCAAACATGATGTCAGGTCTTGAAGATGTAAGATGCATCAATGAACCAATCATTGATCTATACATATGAACATCCACTTCTTCACCATCTTCATCCTTAAGCAAAGGATTTTGAGTTTCCATTGGTGTGCTTGCAGTCTTGACTTCTGTAAACCCAAATTTCATTAAAATTTCAAGAACATATTTATCTTGACTAACAAATATGCCATCCTTCTTCTGCTGCACTTGTAATCCCAAAAAGAATTTAAGTTCTCCTATAGAACTCATCTGAAATTTATCATGCATTAACTTCTTAAATGTATTGCATAGCTCCTTCTTTGTTGAACCAAAGATGATATCATCCATATAAACTTGGACCAACAAAATATCACCTTTATGCCTTTTGATGAATAAGACCTTGTCAATTTTCCCTCTATGAAACCCATTGTCCAACAGATATGTTGACAAGGTTTCATACCAAGCTCGAGAAGCGTGATGTAGGCCATACAGTGCCTTTTCAATTCAACCTGTATACTCATAATCAGGAAAGTCTTGATCTTCAAATCCTGGTGGTTGACATACATACACCTCTTCTTCAATCTTCGCATAGAGAAAAGCACTTTTTACATCCATTTGATACACCACAAAGTCTGTAAATGAAGCATAAGCTAAAAATAGTCTAATTGCTTCAATTCTTGCAACACGAGCAAAGACTTCATCATAGTTAATCCCTTCTTCTTGTGTGTACCCTTGAGTAACCAATCTTGGTTTATTTCTTATCACAATTCCCCTTTCATCATTTTTATTCATGAAACCCCAATTTAGAGCCTAGAGCCCTTGTTCCAATTGGTATAATCCACTAAGTCTACCTTCTAGTAAGCTTGAATTGTAGAAGCTCTTCCTGCAGTAGCCTTTATTCCCAGCTTGGATTCCCTTCAATCATGAATTACCTTTTTGGGTTCTTTTTTGTGATAAAGAACGCAAGCAAACCAAGCAGTTTTGGAAGGTCTTTATGGTTTGTTCTTTATTGAATAGTACTAACAAACCCATGTTCCTCCAAATTCTTTGACATCCTTCTTGTTTGTGTAGCTGATTGCAAATCTCCAATCACTTGATCAAGAGGATGATCTTTATGAGTTCTTGTAGTTGGAATATGACTGATTTGAATTGTTGTATCCAAATTGTTCATGTCAGCTTCTACACCAACATCTTCATCATCTCTTAAGAAGTTAAATATGCTAACATCTTCCAAAGCAGGCATATTTAGATCAAATGGAAGTTTAATGCTTGTTTTTCCACCAACATCATTAACCTCATTTGTGCTAGCAGCATTAACATTGTTTGTGCTGTTAACTTTATCTTCCTTCTCTTGATCGTTACATTCACTTTCTTTTCTTGGATCTTCATCATCCTTCTTTCCATTATCACTTGAAGGTTTGGATCCATCATCATGAGAACTCTTTGGATCTTGAGAAAAAGGTGGATCAGTTATCCATAATGGTAGTAAAATACAATTTTTGACAAGTTCTGTCTCCTTTCTAGCTTGACCTGCATTATCACTTTCTTTTGTACCTGCAAAACCATTAGAACTGTGTACCTGCCACAATGGCTCTAATTCAGTGTTTCTTGTTTATTGGCAATCAATATCAAATAGGCCAACTGGGTATTCCACTAACCCAACAACATAAGTTGCGTAATCTTACTGAAACCTGCATATGCAAGTTTTTCTTCCACTATCCTTTTTTTCTAGCTATTGAGATTACTCATAAATGCTTTACTATTACAAGAGAGAATCTAACACAGAACCTTCGTGGCTCTTACCCTCAAATTTTCTTAAGCATTCTATGGTATTAAAGAATGGTAACAAGGACACCCAAGATGGTCTCAGTAAAAATTAAAGTGTTGTGTTCTACATGAAAAAGTTCATATGGGGCTTTGTGTATAAAGGCTTAACTACTACACTCTATTTTGCAAATAGCAAGCAAATTAACTACTTCTGCCCGAAAAAGTTAGTTGGCAACTTAGAATCAGCTAGCATAGGTGTGCGGCCTAGGGCAGGGCCTTAATTAGTGTCCTATTCTCCTCTCAAGCAACTCCATTTTGTGGGGAGGATTTTCTAGGCTACACTAAATGTCTCAAAATACCTTCATCTCACAATACGGATTCTTTTCTCTGTGTTTATAATATTAGACCCATTATAAAATCTAATCTACATAACCTTGTGTTTAGCATTTTTATTGCCATGTTTGTTAGACTTATAGTATGATAGATTGATACATCCTTAGGACTAGAAAGAAAACCCATGTAAACCTACTATAATCATCATGATAACTAGCAATACATTGGCGTCTGTAGGCTGTTTTGACAAATGTTGGACCAAAACAAAGTCCATATGCTACAAAGTAAAGGAGATTGAGGTGGAGTTTTCTGTTTTGGACTTATAAAGAAGCTCTGTGTTGATTTCCCTTTTTTGACAAGCAACATAGGTTTTGTGATCATTTTCAAAAGTTTGGAAGGTATAACTCTTACAGATTTCCCATACCAATTTATTCATCGGTTTTAAAATTTATGTGAGCCAAAGCCTTCTATGCCACATGTTTAGATCATCAGATGTGCTTTTGCCAAAAAAGCAAGTTAAAAAACCTCCTTTAGGTAACGATTTCTTTAAAAATCAAACACTATACATATTGTTCTTTCTAGAAACTCTAATATAAACTTGACTTTTATCAATTAACTTTAAGTTTGGAGATAAAGACAATACAATTGAGTTGTCCATTAAAAAGAACACTATCTTTTTAAATCACCACATTTTGTGAGATCTAAAGAGATTAAATTTAATTACTCTCAAAAATCACATTTTTAAAATCTAGATTACCAGTTTTAATGGTACCTTTTCCAGTGATTTTCCCTCCTTTAGGGTTCCCTCCAAAAGCAACATATCCTCCATCTATCTCTTTATAGTCTGTAAGATAGGAGGATGTTCCCTGTCAGTTGTCTTGGAGCATACACCTACAATCTGCTCCTTACATGATAAATCTATTTGTGGATTGCCCTACACATTAGATAAGAAAATCAGTTTCTTTTGGGGACCCAAGCCATCACTGACTTGGATCTGCCTTGTGCATCAACCTAATCAAACTTATTTAGGGTGATTAATGCACTGTTGTGTTTAGAAACATGGTCTAAAACTTTAGTCTTTGGTTTCTAAACCCAACAAGCTGAGGCCTTAACAACATTAAAATTATTTCCCTTAACAGCATTAACTACTGCTATTGGCTTAGCAGTATTAACATTTTTACCCCTAACAATATTAACCCTTTGATTAATATTACTATTTTTAAATGCTGTGTTCTTATGAATGAGCCTCTTAACAGTTAAATGTGTTGTTTTTAAGAAACATATGACATGGTTTTAGCAGCATTCACTATTGTTTTTGAGTGAGCAGCATTAACTGATACTAAACCAGACTTCATTAGTACTGCTCTTGAAACAATGTTCTTTTTAGCACAGGGGTGAGTCTTGTTAGCAAAGTTTTGATGATTCACCCTTTGAGCATTGTTCCAAACAGGTTTTACCATCTTTTAATTTTGAAACTTTTTGATGGTAATTAGCATATCACGCTTAGCAATTATCAAAGAGCTTCCACACACATAACCAGGCCTTAATTAAACATCTACAAATAGCTTCCTAATTTTGAGACATCATATTGTCCCAATATTCTTTGATTGTCTCTTGGACCTGTGAGTGGTTTTGCCTAGTTTCTCACCTTGTTTAAATAGTTTTACATAGCAATTTTCTCTGTTCTTAGGTTTAGAACAAACTCTAATCTTGATCAAACTAGGCTTAACTGTTTTCTTCTCAGCTTTAGTTTGAGACACATTTTCTTCCTCGCTATCTGACACCCATTCTTCAATAATTAAGGCATCATCATTCTTCCTAACTTCCTTAGGCTTTTCTTTACTAAACATGTCCTTTACAGTTCTCAACTACTGGCTTAATAGCAAACTCATCTAAACCATAAAAGATAAATCAGGTGTGGAGGCATGAAATTTCCTGTGTAAGGAGGTGGAATTGCATTATATTTTTCATAGCCTAAACCTTTCTTGTAATTATCAACAATCTGGCACTTTATGAGCTTGTCTAAACTTTTAGATGCATTTTCAAATTTATCTACATTAAATTTAATGCTATCTTTTTCTTTTTGAATTTTTTCAAGCTTCCTCTTAAGCTTTCTAATAGTTATTTCTCCTACTTAAATATCCCATTTTAATCCATTAATGTTTTCTACATAAACAGACTCATTTTTTTTTTATAAAATTCAAGTTTTTCTTCCACTGATTCTAAACCTGTTTTATAACCTAAAACCATTAAACTAGATTTCTCTAAATCTCTTAATAGTTGATCATTTTGAGATTTAAATAATTTAACAGTTTCCATACAAGATTTTGAACAATTTGAATCATTGGATAACTCTAAGTCAGAACTTAGAGATGAGTAAGCCATGAGTAAATAATTAGGCTCTTCCTCTGCCTAATCACTCCATTCATATCCACCAAGGCCATCACATGACACCAAAGCTATAGAAGTAGATGCTTCCACAGGTACACTCCTTCTTGAGGTTTCCTTGTTCTTGTTGTCTTGAATTCTTGGAGCTCTGCACTCCCTAGCAAAATGTCCCCTCTTGTGGCAGTTGTAGCACTCCACTTTGGACTTATCAAAACCAATAGTCTTATTGCCATTAACGATGAAGCTTCCTTCGGTATTCTTCAAAAACCTTCGAGCCCTGTAGGTCTAACATGGCCAGTTGGCCATCTCAAATCCATCTCTTCATGTCAAGCTGGATAGATGTTGTTGCAAGTTCCTCATGTACAGAGTTGAGGACTAGTTGGTTGACTAGTAAAGAATGCACAAATAACAGCATCACTCAAATTTATCAATATTTGTAGAGTAAGCAGTATTAACTTGAGTGCTAGTAGTAGTAACTCCATGAGTAGCATTAACTGCTTCATTAGAGATGCTAGTGTTGTTATTTAAAGAGGACACAAAAGCTATATTTTGTGTGCTTGAACTTGAGCTAGACATCCCTTTGACTTCTGTCATACACCTTGAGGTTGTTATAGAGATCATCCATGCTCATTGTTTCTAACTCAGCTTTATTCCTCCACACAACAGCATATGTGTTCCACTCAGGTGACAAGCTTCTTAATAACTTTTAATTAACATCTTCTTTTGAAAGCTTTTCATCCAAAAGCTCCATCTGACTCACAAGCTTTGAAGCTTATCAAAAGTTTGATCAAGCATCTCTAAACTTAGAGTAGTGAAGTTTTCATATTGCTGCTTTAAGAGATTTCTTTGAGTTTTCTTAGTAGCTGCATTCTTATCAAATCTCTTTTCTACAGCTTCCAGCAATAGCTTAGCATCCTTTATAGAGTTAAACTTTAACTGATGTTCATTTGGAATTCCCAACATTAAAGTAACTTTCTACTTTTACCGTCTAATCTTCTCTAAAGCCCTTATCTTCACAGATAGTAATGGCAACAATGTTTTAACACCTTCCACAACTTGTGTTTTTGGCAAGGTTGCACCATTCTCACTGACTTCCCATAGTGCATAGTCTATCATCTGGAGTGTTGATCGTTCAAATCCTCATCTCTCTAGTAACTCAAACTCACTTCCGATTTTGAAGCATGGGGAACTTTGGGATGTAGCCATCATTGTATGCAAAATCTTGATCCATATCTTCTACACAGATTCTCAAAGCACAAGCTCCATGATACCGTCTTTGTTGGTCCCACTTTAATATATCAAATTCCTTAAGCTTGTATAAGGATTGGTTATATTAGATAAATCTAACACAACTATACTAGAAACTTTGTTTGAATGTATTAAAGATTATGCTGAATCTAATCTTTAATATTGAGAAAAATTATCAATGAAACAGTAAATATATAAACATATAATTCAACAAACAAAATCTCCAATATTATAATAATATGAATACTCTCAAAGTATTAAGTTTACAAATACCTTGAAGCTATGATAATTCTATGAATGACTCGTTGGTTTTGATGCATCAATCTCTATGCCCTAGGACCTCCTTTTATACACCAAGGAGTCCTAAACGGGTTACAATACTTTCCTAAGTATATCATATCTTTTAAACAAATAAGTTATACATATATTTTACCAAAATATATTATACAAATCACATAAGCAGTACTAACTAACCATGCAGTACAACTTCTTCACAGCAACATTAACTCCTTCACACATTAACTTGGTACAGAGACAATAGATTATTAAATTCTTGTAACTAGCAGTATAACTACTTAGCGCAATTTTTACTTCTAAGTCTCTAAGGCCTTCTTAACTCTCCACTAGCATTAGTAACTGACTTCCCTCTAGCAGTATAACTAGTACTGGTAGTTGTAACATCACCAACAGTCTTAAACACTTAGAATAATTTTCATTGAAATTCTCCATCGGCAGTAATTTTGACTAAGCATAATAACATCAATAAGAGCAGCAGTAATACTAACAGCATTAAGAAGGCTTTTAATCCTAACAGCAAGTGGTTATCCTAACCATTTCCAAAATCAATCACATAAGCACGCAACATATCCTCTAGGGGTTGGATAGTCCTTTCACTTTGGCCATCTGTCTGAGGGTGATTATAGCAGTGGCAATATCCGACGAGTCCCTAATGCTCTCTAGAGTGCAGCAAAATCTAGACATGAAGTGACTCTCTCTACTGAGAGAATTGATACTAGGTGGCACTATCAATTCATGTCTTGAGAATACTTCCTTTAGATACATCCTGGTAAACCCCTCATCTTGTCAGCTTTCTTTGATTGGCAGGAAATGTGTGAACTTCCAAATGCATTGACCATTACCCAAATCGAATCATAACCTCTCGTGTGTCTTAGAGAAGTTTTTGCGATAAAGTCCATGTTATTTTCTCGCCACTTCCAGTGGGGTATACTCCAGCCTTCTGCAGCAAACTTAAACCGATATTCTCTGATATTTCTGCTTCACATTGAGCAAATCAACAATTGCTGACTAATGGCGTGTCAATCTTCATGTAGTTAGCCACCAATACAATTTCTTGAGAAAGTGTGTGGTACATCTTATCAGATCCAGGTGATGAGGTGTAAATTTATACATCTTTTTTCCCGGGTCATGTTAACCCCCAAACTCAGGCAAATATCCTCATTTATCGTAGCTTCTTATCAGTTCTTTTTTTCATTTTAGCATTTAGAGCATTGAAGGGAATAACACAGTACTTGGGACCAATTAAGAAAAACAGGACAAAGATGCAACCTTACAAGATTTTGATGGATCTTGGATTTACAATGCGTAGAGACGGTGTCGCCATTCCTTCTGACACCGTCAAAGCTTAAAGGCGACGACATCACGATCTTTGGTGACGCCGACACAGTAGCCGACTTAAAAGAATCCCATGGAAGATTCAGCAGGTTTGCGCCGTCGCGAATAAAAAGAGACTAGTCGTAACTTATTTCTATATATAAAAAACCTTATTTTTCATGTTTTTACTCAAGAAAAAATTTAGTAATTTTTGTAGCCGCTATTGTTGTTGAATGAGGTGACATTGTATATACACTTTAGGGTCATTAGAACCTCCAAAATCATGCGAAATATCCCCAAATAAATGTGCTTAATCATGTTCTTTTTGTATTTTATCATTTGAGCAAGAGCATATTGGAAGAAGAACATTCACGGAATCTTGGGCTTAATTTGGGAAGAAACAGGACAAGAATACAACTCTACAAGATTTTAATGAAGCTTTGGATTTATAGTCCGTGGAGACGGTGTCACAATCTCCTCTATCACCTTCAAAGATTGAAGGCGACGACGTCACAACCATTTGTGACGACATCAAGGTAGCCGATAAAGAGAAGCTCATAGAAGATTCGGCGGGCTGACGGCGTCACGGTTTATTGTGATGGAATCACAAGATAAAGATGACCATTCAACTTGCGCGCGAAGTATCAAATATTGTTTTGATCATAACTCCTTTATACAAGCTCGGATTTTGACGATTCAACTTCCTACACGACTGCGAATAGAGAATCTACAACTTGGTGATCAGTCCATAGAGACACCATCACACGTTGTCAAAATGCACCGACTTCCTATAGATATAACTTCATAACTTTGTTTTTATCAAGCCCCAACCTTAAGTTTGATTCTAGGGTTTAGGTATGTGTTTTTCCAGCAACTTAAAGGTTCTATTCCATCCATAAAACTTCCCTGTAATGTTTGATTCATTGGATTTGCAATCTTGATTATGTCTTTAATTCTTATTGTTGATTGTTCTTATTCAAGTATGCTTGGCTAATTTATCTAGTGTTTATTTAGGATTGCATGAAACATGTTATTGATTAATTATATCTTTTTGTTTTCTTATTGATGTTGTGGATCCTCCATATTCACCAATTAAGGCATGACAGATGCCAATGAGTAAATTGCATTATAAGTTTAATCATTCTTATTTCCTATTGCTTCCTGTTAATGATGTGCGCGTTAGGCTTTACAAAACTAGCTTCTTAATTACAAAGCAAAGACGTCCTAATAGAAATGCGGGATTGGTTAGAGGAGGCCCGCAATGTCATTCATACTACACGGGGGGGGGGGGGGGGGGGGGGGGGGGGGGGGGGGGAGCTTGCCATTTGGGTGAATTCTGAGTTACGTGTTTAATTTATTAAATACTTACACATTCCATTACGAGGTGACAAAGTAATAGGTAGAATTAGATAGCTAGCAAGGAGTAGTGCATCCTAGGTAAATACGCTTTGTTGTATAATTGTTTTCTAGTTTATTTTATTTCTTGAGCAAGCTAGGGAGTATTTATTTTGATAACATTTAAATTATTTAATACCTTTTTTTGAGTAGCAAAAAATTAACCACCCTATACGACTATGCAAATGTTTCACTAACACTCAAAAACGAGTTTCTTACGTTTTCGTCTGTTTTTTTACGTTTTCGTCCGATTTCTTACGTTTTCGTCTGTTTTTTTACGTTTTCGTCCGATTTCGTTTGTTTTTTTACGTTTTCATCATATTTCTAACGTTTTCGCCTTTTTTACGTTTTCGTCTATCTACTTACGTTTTCGTCTTTTTTTTACGTTTTCGTTGAATTTCTTACGTTTTCGTCAGTTTTTTTATGTTTTCGTCCGATTTCTTACGTTTTTGTCCCTTTTTTTACGTTTGCCTCCATCTTTATACGTTTCCGTTCGGTTTTATAGGTTTCCGACAGATTTCTTACGCTTTTGTTCGATGTTTTACGTTTTCGTCCTTTTTTTTACGTTTTCGTCCGATTTCTTATGTTTTCGTCTGTTTTTTTACATTTACGTCCGTTTTCTTTCGTTTTCGTCGGTTTTCTTACATTTTCGTCTGTTTTTTTACGTTTTAATCTGTTTTTTAAAACAAATAAATACGTATAAAACGTAAGAAAACAAAGAAAAGAGTAAAAAAAACGTCCAAAACGGAAGAAAACAAAAACGTAAGAAATCGGTCGAAAACGTAAAAAACGGACGAAAAAGTAAGAAATCGGACGAAAACATAAGAAATCAGACGAAAACGTAAAAAAAAATAGACGAAAACGTAAGAAATCTGACGAAAACGTAAAAAGACGAACGAAAACGAAAAAACGGATGAAAACGTAAGAAATAGGACGAAAACGTAAAACACGGACGAAAACGAAAAAACACGGACGAAAACGTAAGAAATAAAACGAAAACAGACGAAAACGTAAAAAAACAAACGAAAACTTAAGAAATATGACGAAAACGGAAAAAAACGTAAGAAATCGAACGAAAACGTAAAAAAACGGACGAAAACGTAAGAAATCGGTCGAAACGTAAGAAATCGGACAAAAACGTAAAAAAACGAACGAAAACGAAAAAAAACGGACGAAAACGTAAAAAACGGACGAAAACGAAAAAACACGGACGAAAACGTAAGAAAACAGACGAAAACAGACGAAAACGTAAAAAAACAGACGAAAACTTAAGAAATAGGACGAAAACGGAAAAAAAACGTAAGAAATCGGACGAAAACGTATAAAAACGGACGAAAACGTAAGAAATCGGACGAAAGCGTAAGAAATCGAACAAAAACGTAAAAAAACGAATGAAAACGTAAAAAACGTAAGAAATAGGAAGAGAACGTAAAAAAACGAAAAAAACCGACGAAAGCGTAAAAAAACCGACGAAACGTATAAAACGTTCAAAAATGTATGAAAACACCATAATTTAGTTGGTCGACCTGACCCAAACCGTTTGACGCATGACCCGTTAGACCCATTTTTAAAACATGACATGTTTGACCCATTTGACCCATGACCCAAACCGACCCAATCCGACTCATTTGCCACCTCTAGATAGGGTTAGAATATTGGTACTCACGTTTTATTTGGTTTGAGTTATATTTACGTTTTATTTTGTTAGGGAAAAAGAGAAATGGAGAATAGTAAATTGTGGTTTTCTATTCTTCCATATAAATTTAGAAAATGAGGATTTTTTGTTTTTTGAAAAATATTGGAAAAAAGTGCAACTAAACAAGTTTTCAGTTTTTTCATTCTTAAATGAAAATTTTTCTAAAAAAATAGGATATTTTTCCCCAACTAAACACACCCTTAAAGTTGTCATTTTTCTTGCCCCTGTAGGCTTAGTAACACTTTTGGTACAAAAATTTTCGAAAAACAATCGTCAAAAACGTGTCTTTTGAGTTTTGAAAAAGTAGGTTTCGTGATATAACCGATCTAGTATTTTTAGTGTTAACCGAACTAGTGAATCAACAGTGTCAACCGATCTAGTATTTTTAGTGTTAACCGAACTAGTGAATCAACAGTGTCAACCGATCTAGTATTTTTAGTGTTAACCGATCTAGTTGATACACAATGTGTGCCGATCTAGGCTACCTCAGTGTTAACCGATCTAGTTTTCTTCAGTAATAACCGATCTAATTATATCCAGTGTGAACCGAACTAGTTTATTCCAGTGTGAACCTAACTAGTTATTTCCAGTGTGAACCGAACTAGTATATTCTAGTGTGAACCGAACTAGCTTATTTCAGTGTGAACCGAACTAGTTATATCCAGTGTGAACCGAACTAGTTTATTCCAGTGTGAAC